>JAYMFV010034324.1:0-12101 GCA_036784875.1 Internoretia fryeana | reverse complement strand
AATCCCTGTTCCGGTTTTAATGTTAATCGCTACAAGTTGCGGATTGTTGATGGGTATTTTCAACGGAAGTCTGGTTTGGTGGCTTGGCATTCCTTCAATTGTTGTAACACTCGGAACTCTCACCATTTATCGCGGAATTATATTCGTTCTTGCTGGCGGTAAATGGGTCAATGCCGATGCTTTCACCGAAGGTTTTATTCAGTACACGCGCGTTGAGTTTTTGGGCATACCTGCATTGTCATGGTACGCAATTATTATCGTTCTGGCATTTTTCATTTTCATGACCCGCACGTCGGCCGGCAGGTCTATCTACGCAATCGGTATTAATCCAAGCGCTGCATTATATACCGGTATCAACATTGGCAAAACGCAGTTCATGACGTTCTGCATCTCTGGTGCTCTGTCCGGATTTTGTGGATATTTATGGGTATCGCGTTATGTAATTGGATCCGTTGAAGTTGCAAAAGGCTATGAGCTTATTGTTGTTGCGGCCTGCGTAATTGGCGGCATTTCAATTGCAGGCGGGGTTGGCACCGTTATTGGTACGGTATTGGGAGCCTTGTTTCTTGGATTTATCAGCAATGCATTGCCGGTTATCGGCGTATCTCCATTTTGGCAAATGGCTATCTCAGGTGGCGCGATCATTCTTGCCGTGATCATTAATGCGAGTAGTCAAAAACAGGGCAAGCGAATAATTTTGAAAGATCGCGAGGCGCAATCATGAGTGATCTAAAACCTCAAACTCGTCATATTACTGATCGGCTTGAAAGCCCATTAAAACTGGCTGTCTTTTCATGGCCAAGCTTGTTGCTTGTTGTCGCGATAGCGTTGTTTATTTTAAACTCTTTCATGTCGCCTTACTTCTTATCGGCCTGGTCCCTGTCCGATGCGACATTTAATTTCACTGAAAAGGCAATCGTAGCTTTTGCTATGGCATTGTTAATTATCTCCGGTGAGATTGATCTCTCTGTTGCTGCCATTATAGCACTATCATCCACAATTATGGGACTGTGCTTGCAGCTTGGATTTGGAACAAGCGAACTTGTATTGGTTGGTCTATTCGTCGGCGTTCTTTGCGGAGCTTTCAATGGAGCTTTAGTTGTTGGATTGGGCCTGCCTTCAATAGTCGTTACCATTGGTACGATGTCATTTTTTCGAGGGATCTCATTTATTATATTAGGTGATCAAGCTTTTAATGGATATCCAGCTGAATTTGCATTCTTTGGACAGGGCTATGTGTGGTGGGTGATCTCATTTGAATTTGTGCTTTTCTTGATCGTTGCGCTCGCTTATTTCGTGCTCTTGCACAAGACTAATTTTGGCCG
Source organism: Internoretia fryeana (assembly GCA_036784875.1). Classification (NCBI taxonomy): domain Eukaryota; class Phaeophyceae; order Ectocarpales; family Acinetosporaceae; genus Internoretia; species Internoretia fryeana. The sequence continues at coordinate 10,776 of JAYMFV010034324.1, read as the reverse complement.
CCAAATTTTTGTCATCGGTAATAACGCAACAGCTGCGCAATTTTCCGGTGTAAGGGTCAAACGCATTAAATTCATCCTGTTTTGTTTGGTGGGTTTAATGTCCGGTGTCGCAGCGATTTTGTTAACATCAAGACTTGGATCTACACGTCCATCTATTGCGCAAGGGTGGGAGCTTGAAGTCATCACAATGGTGGTTTTGGGCGGCATTTCGATCTTGGGCGGGTCTGGCACAATTCAGGGTGTTTTTATCGCCGCCTTTATCATGGGGCTTATTAGTTTTGGGTTAGGCTTGCTCAATGTTCCAGGAATTGTCATGTCCATATTCATCGGAGTACTTTTGATCATTGTTATTGCACTACCCATTATCGCTGGCAAAATCAAAAACAGGTTAAAAGCATGACCGCAAGAGATGAAAAAATCGGCTTTAAGATGTATCTTAATAAGGGAATGGCTGAGGAATACAAAAAACGTCATGACGAGATTTTTCCCGAACTTGTTACGCTTTTAAAAGCATCAGGTATCTCAGACTATTCTATATTTTTAGATGATGAGACGCATATACTTTTCGGTGTTTTATGGCGGGCTAAGAACCACAAAATGGCGCACTTACCAAATACAGAAATTATGAAAAAATGGTGGGCCCATATGGCAGACATTATGGCGACAAATCAACAGAATGAGCCGATTGCAGAAGATCTAAAACTTGTATTTCACATGGATTAAACGGGATGCCGCAGAACTCTGTCATCGCAGTTATTGATATTGGAAAGACCAATGCTAAAGTTGCGTTGGTTGATGAGCACCTGCTGACAGAAGTAGCGGTCGTCACACAACCAAACCAAGTGCTGCCTTCGCCGCCTTATCCTCATTTTGATGTTGATAATATCTATCTGTTCATCATTTCATCTCTTTCAAAATACGCGACGGAATTTGATATAAAAGCTATCTCGGTGACAACGCATGGGGCGTGTTGTGCGCTTATTGATGATGATGGTGAACTTGTCACACCTGTCATGGATTATGAATTTGAAGGTCTGGAAAGTACAAGCGCTTCATATGATAACGTGCGTCCAAAATTTAGTGAAACAGGATCGCCCAAACTCCCCGTCGGGCTAAACTTGGGTGCGCAAATATTTTGGATTTTTGATAATTTTTCGGAAATTAAAGCACAAACCAAACATATTGTTACTTATGCACAATATTGGAGCTTTAAGCTCACTGGGATTTTAAAAAGCGAGCTAACATCACTTGGTTGCCATACAGATTTGTGGGATCCTTATAACGCCAAGTATTCATCAATGGTTCACGAACTTGGCTGGCTTGATAGGATGGCGCCAGTTGCTAAGGCAAATGAACAATTGGGCGTGATCTTACCAAAGGTTTCTCTGCAAACTGGCTTAAAATCTGAGCTGCCAGTTTATTGTGGAATTCATGATTCAAATGCATCGCTGTTGCCGCACCTATTGACTGAGAATGCGTCGTTTTCTGTGGTGTCTACGGGAACCTGGGTTATCGCAATGGCGATTGGTGGTGCACAAATTGAGCTTGATCCCAAACGTGATACATTGATCAACATCAACGGCTTTGGAGAACCGGTGCCATCGGCCCGTTTTATGGGTGGTCGCGAGTTTGAAACATTAATGGCGAACCGCGGTGACAAGTTCGATGCTAGCGATGTGGATTTCATCTTACAAAACGAAGTAATGTTACTGCCTTCTATTATGCAAAATTCGGGACCTTTTCAGGGGCGACACCACCGTTGGACATCTGAACCTTCATCTCTAACTGATGGCCAATATTTTGCTGCAGTTTCATTTTATTTAGCTCTAATGACGGCGTCTTGTTTATCTTTGATTGGTGCTAAAGGAAAGAAGATCGTTGAGGGGCCTTTTTCCAAAAATATACTCTACTGCGATATGCTGGCGACTGCCACCTCATCTACCGTTCAACCGTCGCGTGGCACAGGAACGAGCGTTGGTGCAGCGTTGTTGACTATGGAAAATTTTGCACCGTCAACAGATCTGCATGTGGAACAATGTGAAGTTTCTCAATATTTCAAAAAGTATGCGGATAAGTGGACGCATGTTGTTAAAACGCAATATCATTAACGGATGAAATTGGATAAATGTCTGCTTTAGGCCAATTATTGAACTCTTGGCACGCGAAGGCTATTTCCGTTGTTGGTTTCACAGCAGGTGTCAATTCTTAATGTAGATTAGGCAGTCCTTAGCTCACAATTACCTATCCAATAGAACGATTTAATTTCTGCTTGAAGGTCAAAAGCAGTCATGGCGAAATTACTATAAGTCAGAACTAGCATATGTGTATTTTTATATTGAGAATGATGATATCTAACAGAAATCATCCTATTGCCCGTGCCGATAGCGGAGTTAAAGCTTAGCTCTTTTCATGCTGATTTTTCATTAAAACTTCCTCAACAGACAGTTTTAAAGCGATGTACGATATCTTGAAGAACTGTGTCTGGATCGCGTTTCCACCAGTTTTCCTTTGAAAATATCTCAACTTCACATGACCCTTCGTAGCCGGCAGCCTCAACGCATGAACGTATGGTTTTTAGATCAGCTACCCCATCTCCCATCATACCTCTGTCAAGAAGCATGTCGTTGGTGTTTTCTAACCAATCACAAAGATGATATCCGATAATTCGGCTTCCTGCATCCGCACAGCTGGATGCCAGATCACTGTCCCACCAAACATGATACACATCGATTGCGATTCCAATATTATCTGCACCAACCATGTTGCACACATTTAAGACATCTCGAATTGTCATTAAACAAGTTCTGTTCCCGCCGAACATTGGGTTGAGTGGCTCTAGCGCTAGATGAATGTTCCGATCAGCGGCATAACTAGTAAGTTGAAAAACTCGATCGGCGAGGATTTTTTGGGATTCAAGAACGCCTTTGGTTCCAGGTTCGGTACCTCCTGATACGATCGTTACAACAGAGGTGCCAAGGGCTGCCGCCGTGTCGATGCATGCTTTTGTTTCATCGAGCCAGAGAACTGGACGCTCATTTCCAACCAGAAAAGGTGTGCGACAAAGACCTGTGACTTCCATGCCGGCAGCGCGCACCTTATTGCCAATTTCGATCGCGCGGTCACCGATCTCGCGCCTCCAAAAAACAATTCCGCCGAAGCCATGTGCAGCACAGGCGTCGATAACACGTTCGATTGACCAACCTGCGCCGTATCCATCAAGATTATGGCCGAGAGTGGCAGTGTTTAGAGATAGCGCAGACGTGTCATTTGAAAAATCACGCATCTGGTCATACTCCATACAAATTTAGCAGTTGGGTCATACGGGCGGTTGCGAGTTCAGGCTTTGTCAAAGCACCGCAGGCATCCGCCAATTTGAAGCAGTCAACGAAGTAGGGTAGTGGACGCATGGCTTCCGCGCCTCCAAGCATCTTGAAATGATCTTGGTGCCCATTTAGCCAAGCAAGAAAAACAACACCGGTTTTGTAATGCTGCGTCGGTGCACGAAAGATGTGGCGAGCAAGCGGTATTGTTGGGTTGAGAATGTCATAAAAAGTTTCTTTGTCTCCGTTATTTAATGCGGAGATTGCAGAGGCCGCATGGGTAGCAAGAGGGTCGAATATGCCTAAGAGTGCATGGCTATACCCCTCCTCATCTCCGCCAATGAGCTCAGGGTAATTGAAGTCATCACCAGTATACATCCGAACAGAAGCTGGTAACTGCCGGCGCATCGCAATTTCTTTATCCGCATCGAGTAATGAAATTTTGATGCCATCCACCTTTGCTTCATTCTCAGAAATTATCGATAGAACCGTAGGTAGTGCGTCTTCGAAACCAAGTGCTCCCCAATAACCCATAAGTGCTGGGTCAAACATTTCGCCGAGCCAATGCAAGATCACTGGTTGGTCACATGCGTTTAGTAGCTCATTGTATAAATTTATATAATCATCAGCATTTTGGGTAACTTTGGCAAGCGCTCGGCTAGCCATCAAGATGATGCGTCCGCCCACTCCTTGGATTGCGTCAATTTGTTCAAGGTATGCGCGCCTGACATCGTCAATCGTTTTGACATTTGTTGGATCAAGATGATCTGTACCGCAGCCATTTGCGACTAAGGCGTTCGGGAACGCGACCTTCGTCTTACGGATTAGTTCCAATGCGTCGTGCCAGTTTAGTCCCATTCCTCGTTGAGCTGTATCCATGGCTTCTGCAATACCGAGGCCAAGATCAGTAAGATGAGCTCGAAAAGCCATCGTTTTATCCCAGTCAATGGAGGCGGAAGTTTTCGGATTGAGGTCAGCGTAAGGGTTACGAACAACATGGGTTGCAGAATAAACGATACGGACACTATCTGAAGGTAATTTAACAGGCTGTATAGGTTCTCCTTGAAGGGAGTAGCTAGTTATCCGACCTTGCGTGTCTGGAAGAGCAATTTTCATAGATTAAGCCTTTAAAAACGAGGAACTAACATGCCGCCATCGACTGAAATGACGTGTCCTGTTGTGTAGGGTAGGTAGTTGGAAGCTAGGCTTGTTATAACTTGGGCAACCTCTGTCGCCTGTCCAACACGTGGTAACAAGCAAAGTCCATCAGCCGCAAGTTTCTTGTAGTGATCAATGACAGGGCGTGTCATTTCTGTTTCAATTAAACCAGGTTGCACATCATAAACAGCAATGTTTTCTGGTCCTAATCTGGTGGCAAAGCATTTTGAAATCATTGCTGCTGCTGATTTAGAAACGCAATACTCTGCGCGAGTTGCAGCGATAGCAGTCGCATTGGAAGATGTGATGTTGATGATAGAGTGGGGGACGTCGGAACTTCGAGTACGGCTCAATAAAATTTTAGAGAAGCTTTGACAAAGAAAAAAGAGCGCTTTTGTATTTACACTCATACAGCGGTCGTAACTTGAAGGGTTTACATCTAGAATGTCCCCACGGCTGAGGACACCAACACCGGCATTGTTGACAAGAGTTGTGAGTGGACCAAGATTGTTTTCAATTTCATTAAGCGCTGTCTCGTGAGCTAAAATATTTGAAACATCAAAGATAATTTTACAAGCTTTAACGCCTCTACTTTCCACCTCGCCTAAAACCTCATCTAATGCTTCTGATGGCTCGATATCATTTAATGCAATAGAGAATGAAGCTTCAGCGAGTGCTATAGCTGTTGCGCGCCCAATTCCGCGGCTTGCGCCAGTTACAAGTGCGACTTGTTTTATCATGGTTGTTCCCTTTGCTGTGTGTCAAACAACGACATCGCACACGAAAACACCTGCTGCGCCGCTGTCGGTCGCGTCAGTAATTCTAGCGGCAATATCTTTGTGAGTTTCATTTGCAAGGTAAGTATCACGTGTTTCAGTGTTCTTAAAATCAAACCAAAACATGTCTTTGAACCCGCGCACAACAGCTTCCTCTGGCGATACGTTCATTCCGTGGCCAAATGCTTCAATTCCACTTATTTCATCTTGAAGTGCACCTAAGTCGTAAATGATGCTCTCTTTCGCAGACTTTGTCGTTTCGTCAGAATATCGTAGAAATACCAAATGCCTAATCATGTTTTTTATTCCATTTCATAAAAATCAATCATCCCCTTGTAACTCACCAGTGAGTGAATTACAAGGGGATGATTGATTTTGCACCAGCTACCGATAAGGTGCGACTTAAGGAGCTCTTTCATGTCTATATTTTTCTCAAGTGTTTTTCAGCGTGGTTTTGGAACATATCCATTGCAGGGTAAGGATTTACAAACGGCTGTAATTGCCGCAGTTGAGGTAGGTTATCGCGCCTTTGATACAGCGCAATGGTACGGAAATGAGGCTGCCTTGGGAGCTGTATTACCCGAGGTGGGCTTGGATCGAGATTCGTTGCTTATAACAACGAAAGTGCACCCAGTTAATATGGCTGCAAGTAAGTTTATGACCTCGGTTGAGAATAGCTTAAGGGATCTCAAAACAGAACGTGTGGATGTTCTTTTATTGCATTGGCCACCTAATGATAATCCAGTGGAGCCATCACTTGAGTTATTACAAGAGGCGCATGCTAAAGGTTACGCTAAGCATATAGGCGTATCGAATTATACAACGAAAATGATGCGTGATGCGGTCTCTTGTTTAAGTGTCCCACTTGCAATTAATCAGGTCGAATTCCACCCGCTTTTAAATCAAGACAAGCTATTAATGGCGGTAAATGAAACAGGTATTCCGCTTGGATCTTACTGTTCAATTGCGCGAGGAGAAGTGTTTAAATATCCGCTATTACAAGAGATCGGGTTACTCCATGATAAGTCCGCAGCTCAGGTTGCTTTGCGGTGGATACTGCAAAAAGGTGTTGCGCTCAATACAATGTCCACCAAGCAAAAAAACATGGTGGCCAATTTTGATATCATGGACTTTGTTTTGTCTTCGGTTCAAATTGCAAAAATCGATGAATTGACAAGTCAGGGGTATCGCATAAGCAATGCAGATATTGTTCCTTATGCTCCTACTTGGGATTAAATCATACTGATTTTTAAGGGTTTTTTGTTGTTCTTATGAATTTCAAATTATGTTGTTGACTGCTTATCACAAAGATGTAACTCTCTAGTGAGTGAATTAAAAAATAAAACCTTTGGAGACTAAATTGATTAAAGCGCCGCTCAGCACTTGCGCAAATATTGTCAATGATGGGGACGTCGTTGTCGTAACTGGCAACGGTGGGGGAATGCTTGAGTCTGATGCGATATTTGCTGCAATCGAGGAGCGCTTTCTCAAGACTGGTCATCCTCGTGGTTTGACGTTGATACATGCGTTAGGAATTGGTGATGGTCAAGTTCGTGGTGTGAGTCGTTTTGCCCATGAGGGCATGGTGGCACGCGTCATTGGTGGGCATTGGTCATGGTCTCCCCAAATGCAACGTTTGGCACGTGAAGATGCAATTGAGGCGTTTACGCTCCCTTCCGGCGTGATTTCGTTATTAATGCGCGAAAGTGGTGCCGGGCGCCCTGGGCTCATCACTCAAATTGGACTGGGTACGATCTATGATCCTCGACACGGTGGTGGTGCCGCAAATGATAGCGCGAAGAAAGCGGATGCCCTGAGTGAAATTGTGAACTTGGGAGGTGAGGAATACATTCGCTATCTACCGCTGAAACCAAATGTTGCGATTATACGCGGTACATATTGCGATCAAGTTGGTAATATCTCCTGCGCTGAAGAAGCTGGTGATCTTGACGTCTATGCACTGGCACTAGCTGCTAAGAATTCTGGCGGGAAAGTTTTAGCCCAAGTTCGTGAACAACGAGATATGAAATCTTGTCATGCAAGGCTTGTATCTGTGCCCGGTATAATGGTGGATAGTATAGTTAAAGTTCCAGATCAGCCTCAAACCCATTTAGGTGGCTATGACCCAAGTCTTGCCGGATTACCAGACGCGGGTTTGGTTGCGGATGGATCGGATCAACATATGAACGGTCCAAAGGGAGCGCGTGCGATTATTGCACGCCGAGCGGCAAGCGAAATTTCTGATGGTCAATCTGTTAATTTTGGCTTTGGCATTCCCGGCGGCATTCCAGCCATTTTATCAAATCAAAACCGGTTGGACAAAGTCTGGGTAACGGTCGAGCAAGGGATCCATAATGGTCAACTAATCGATGGCCCATTATTTGGAGCAGCGAACCTTCCAAACGCTATCATGCGATCAACCGATCAGTTCGATTATTATAGTGGTGGCGGTGCTGATATAGCTTTTCTTGGAACGGGAGAGTGCGATGCCAATGGTAATGTCAATGTTTCAAGACTAGGTGGAGAACTTGTTGGTCCAGGTGGATTTGTGGATATTTCGCAAGGAGCAAAAAAAGTTGTTTTTTGCGGTACATTTGAGGCAGTTGGTTCTGTCGTTACAGTCTTAGATGGCAGTTTAAAAATTGATAAATACGGACAAGTTCCAAAATTTGTTGAGAATGTTCGTGAAGTAACTTTTGCAGGTGCTGTGGCGGCGGTCAAAAATAAATCCGTGACTTATATTACAGAGCGTGCGGTATTTGTACTAACCAAATCAGGCATGATGCTGACCGAGGTAGCACCAGGCATTGATGTTCAAAAAGATGTTTTGGATAGAATGTCATTTGCACCTAAAGTTTCAGAACAATTGACGAAAATGCCAGCATCTTGCTTTGTTGGAGGTGATACTATGAATAAAGTATCTTCAAACTCTCAAGCTAGAGGAGCAGAGCATGTTTGAAAAAGCAAAAGAGGCGCTTGCGCTACCTAAACAATACCAAAACTTTATTGGCGGTGCGTTTTGCGGTTCTTCCGATGGTAAAACCATCGAGCGGAAAAGCCCAGCCCACGATAGCATTGTAAGCATCTACCCCGCATCAACGAAGGACGATGCGGAAGCTGCAATTGCAGCGGCTCGCCAGAGTTTTGATGCAGGCGATTGGGCTTTTAGTTACGCAGGTGATCGCGCAAAATTGCTACATGCTGTTGCAGATAAAATCCGCGCTAATGTTGACGAATTGGCACTTATCGAAACACTCGAGACTTCCAAGCCTTTGGCCGTGTCTCACGGAGAAACTCTGTTTGCTGCTGATCTTTGGGACTATGCTGCGGGATCCGCGCGTACCTTACACGGAGACAGTCATAATACGCTTGGCGCTCATATGATGGGTGTTGTTCTTCGCGAACCAATAGGCGTTGTAGGTATCATCACGCCTTGGAATTTTCCGCTATTAATTCTTTCAGAGCGATTGCCTTTTGCGTTGGGTGCTGGTTGCTCCGTCGTTGTTAAACCAAGTGAGTTCACATCAGGGACGTCGTTGATGATCGCACATTATCTTGCGGAAGCAGGATTGCCTACCGGCGTTTGCAATATTCTTTCAGGCGTTGGCGATCCAGTTGGCAAGACAATACTTGAAAGTACTGATGTTGATATGGTGTCCTTTACCGGCTCCACAAATGTTGGGCAATTGGCGATCAAGGCATCCGTCGGCAATATTAAAAAATTGTCGCTGGAACTTGGTGGAAAATCACCATCGGTTGTATTTGCAGACTGTGATTTGGACGCAGCTGTAGATGGTGTTTTGAAGGCGGCCAATATTAATATGGGCGAATGTTGCATCGCTGGTTCACGGCTCTTGGTCGAGGAAAGTATCGCAGATGCATTCCAAAAAAAATTAGCCAGCAGACTTAAGGACATTAAGGTAGGAGATCCGTTTGATCCAAGCTCCAAGATTGGTGCTATAATCAATGAACGTCAGTATGAACAAATAGCATCTTACATGGACGTTGCAGTGGAAGAAGGCGCAAAGATCGTTTGTGGTGGTGATAAAGATGCATATAGCGGGTTATTTTTCCCGCCCACAATTATCGCAGATGTTCAGCCCAATATGCGGGTTGCGCAAGAAGAGATATTTGGCCCTGTACTTGTCGTGATGACATTTAAAGAAAGAAATGATGCAATAAAACTTGCCAATGCCACCGATTACGGATTGGCCGCATATATTTGGACGAGTGATCTATCAAATGCGCTGTATTGTTCACGTCATATAGCTGCAGGACGTGTTTGGGTGAATTCTGCCTTGGATGGGTTTCCTGAGTTACCTCTTGGTGGGTTCAAAGGATCAGGTAATGGCCGCGAAACCGGTCGCTACGGTATTGAAGAATACACGGAACTAAAATCCGTTCATTTACATATGGGTAAGCAGGACGAGCGTTGGGTGACCGACGTTTAACAATACGCAATTTCGGAGGGGGATCGCTGAATACGATCCCAGTTAAAATATGGCTGATATAGTTTTAAAAAACGTACGAAAATCTTTCGGTTCGACCGAAGTTATAAAAGGCGTGGATTTGGAAGCAAAACACGGTGAATTTGTCGTTTTCGTCGGTCCATCGGGTTGTGGAAAATCAACGTTACTTCGAATGATTTGCGGTTTGGAGAGCATTACTTCCGGGCATCTAATGCTCGATGGTGAAGATATGAGTGATGTTGAAGCCGCTGATCGCGGAACCGCGATGGTGTTTCAATCCTATGCGCTTTATCCCCATATGACCGTTGCTCAAAATATGAGTTTTGGACTGCGTATGGCCAAAACACCGAAGAAAATTGTTCAGGAGCGAGTGAATAAAGCTGCAGATATTCTTCAAATTCAGCATCTATTGGACCGAAAACCAAAAGCAATGTCTGGTGGGCAAAGACAACGCGTTGCAATCGGACGGGCTATTGTGCGCGAACCAAAAGTATTCTTATTCGATGAACCACTATCAAACTTAGATGCAGAACTGCGCGTGCAGATGCGTGTTGAGTTGTCCAAGTTACATAATGATATCGGCGCAACGATGATCTATGTAACGCATGACCAAGTTGAAGCCATGACAATGGCGGATAAAATTGTCGTGCTTCGCGATGGTTTAGTTGAACAAATAGGATCGCCTTTGGAACTCTATTCAAAGCCAGATAATCGTTTTGTCGCAGGGTTTATTGGCTCCCCGCAAATGAACTTTTTGGAATCAAAGATAGTTTCTATAGATGGTTCAATGGTGAGTGTCGCGGTGTCGGGAATGAAGAAACACAATATCCAGATTCCTTTGCGGTCTGGCATCAGTGTTGAGATTGGGAAAAATGTTTTTGTGGGTATTCGACCGGAACACTTTCTTGGAATGCCTTCTGGTTCTGGACTTTCGGTACGAATTGATGTGACTGAAAATCTGGGTGGAATGGCTTTTGCCTATGGGGTGATTGATACTGGTCAAAATGTGATCATAAAAGCTGATAGCGAGGAACCTCCTGAATTTGGAAGCAC
>JAYMFV010033228.1:0-12332 GCA_036784875.1 Internoretia fryeana | reverse complement strand
CAGCCGACACACTTAAACGGCATCAGCTAAAAGTCATCGGACAAGATGACATCGCCCGTTAAACTGAGCGCAACCATTCAGTTGAATATTTGAGTAATTTCGCAGCAAGTCTTGCAGCGAGTATACAACTTGTAGTATTAACATTCCTATGCCCTTGAAACGCTCACGCCCCAATACGGAAACTAAATTTAAGGACGCCGTCCTCGATTTAGTTGCGGAGTCAGGTTGTGGAGCACTCGGCATTAACGCAGTCGCACAAAAAGCAGGCGCTGATAAAGTATTGATATACAGATATTTTGGCGACCTCGATGGTCTACTCACCACTGTGGCCGATCAGCAAGTTTGGCTTCCAACGATTGACGAGCTCGCAGATTCAATACAGTCGAGCTGCAAGAATGTCACAGAGTGTTTATGTAAACTCTTCGAACGCATCGTAGAGCATATTCGCTCAGAAAGCGCCACGCATCAACTCGTGCGCTGGCGAAAAGCGACCTGTAACCCCTTGACGAATCATTTCAGCCAAGCATGGCATACACTCTGGAACGAACTTCCAGCACGTATCACAGCGGGGTTGGATAAAGCGTCGCAGACTGCCTGGAAGCATGCCTGTGCAATCCTAGCATTACTGATTGAAGCCGAACTTAACGAGGATCCTGTCGACCTGAGCTGCATACAGGTGCTCGCTAGCGATTTGCCAGCACTGAAGGTTGACGCCTAGGCAATCAGACTCAATGAATAGGAAGACCGCTTACACGAACTTTCTATGAACAACTACTTGGACCTCCTTCGCACGGTGCTCGAAACTGGCACCTACCGCGACGACCGCACCGGCACCGGCACCTACTCGATTTTTGGCGCACAAGCCCGCTTCTCGCTCGAACCAGATTTTCCCCTGCTCACGACCAAAAAACTACACCTTCGCTCGATTATTCATGAACTCTTGTGGTTCATCCAAGGCAATACCAACATCCAATACCTGAAAGAAAACAAGGTGCGGATCTGGGATGACTGGGCCGATGAGAATGGCGACCTCGGGCGTGTTTACGGCGCACAATGGCGTGATTGGGCGGCTCCAGATGGTGAGCGCGTTGATCAACTGGCTGAAGTCATTGATTCATTGAAAAACAATCCAGACAGTCGCCGTCACATCGTCTGCGCTTGGAATCCCGGCGAAGTGAAACACATGGCACTCCCTCCATGCCACGCGCTCTTTCAATTTTACGTCGCGAATGGCGAGCTCAGCTGCCAACTCTATCAACGCAGTGCTGACATCTTTCTAGGCGTGCCGTTCAACATTGCTTCCTACGCGCTTCTCACGCAAATGATCGCTCAGGTCTGTGGACTGAAAGCCAAAGAGTTTGTGCACACCTTCGGCGACCTACACCTATACGCAAACCACGTTGATCAAGCCAAGGAGCAACTAAGCCGTGAACCACGCCCACTGCCTCAGATGAAGATCAATCCAGATGTAACCACTATCGACGGTTTCAAATATGAAGACTTTGAACTCGTCAATTACGACCCACATCCCGCCATCAAAGCACCCATCGCGGTTTAGTAAACCACTCGTTTTCGGTTTATCAGTGATCACTTTATCCAACGTCAAAAATCCCGTATCCCGCATCCCGTATCCCGCATGAATACCTTTAAAGCCATCGCCGCCATGGCGGAGAATCGAGTGATCGGCAATGCAGGCGATATTCCTTGGCATCTGCCCGAGGATTTTAAGTGGTTCAAGAAGACCACCATGGGCGAGATTCTAGTGATGGGTCGTAAGACTTACGAATCAATTGGACGTCCACTCCCCGGTCGCGAAACCTATGTGCTCAGCCGTCAACCTCGCGAAATAACCGGCGTGCACAGTTTTACCGATCTGGAAATACTGGATCATCTCCAAACCAAAAAAACGATTTGGATTGCTGGAGGCGGCGAAATCTACCGGCAAATGCTTCATCGCTGTGAGTCACTCTATCTCACGCGTGTGCACCGTACAGTTGAGGGCGACGCTCACTTCCCCGAATTTGAAGATCAATTCACGCTCAAAGAGATCGTCCTCAACAATGACGATTTCACTATCGAGCACTGGGTGCGCAACAAAGAGTAAAAAAGGTTCATGGCCACTTTCCGGGAAAGGCGCTGATCAATACTCAGGCTAACTATAGAACAGGGCTCTGTTCAACTCCATCTCTCATAAAGTTGGAATCTATTTTGCCCGCGAAGTGACGCCAAGAAACGCGAAGTTTTATAAGTAAAAGAAGACCGTGATGAGCTGAAGGGTTCGCATGCAGTAGGGAGAAGCCATTAAAGCCCCTGCCTTCGCGACTCTTATAAAACTTTAGATTAGGTTTGCGCTAAATTCTTGATTCAAAGGTAGGGCTGGTGCGTCTCGCACCGCTCGATCATTCGGAAGGTTCTACCAACACAAGGTGAATGCGTACCGAGACGGTGCTGAGTTTTTTCATCTCTTAGCGTCCCCTTCGCGACTCTTAGCGGGCAATTCTTAGCTAATTAAAATGCGATCATGTCCAGGCCTTCCCAGTAATCGACGATCGACCTAAAAAAGGTAGGGAGTGCTCGCCGAGCGCACCGTTCAGTGGGCTAACGTCAACTATACGTATTTAGTGGAACTTGGTATTCGTTCATAGTCGACGAACGGTTGCCTTGGCAAGACACCCCCACCATTCACACATCCGTTAACTGACCCGCGAACAAATTACTCCGCCTTCGAAGGAGCTGCTGCTGCGTAGAGCAGGAACAAGACGTTCACCGCTGGAACAAACATCCAGAGTGTCAGATATGCACCTTTGCCCATATCACGTAGGCGCTTCAATAATTGCATCAAGCCAATGAAGCACGCGAGCATTGCAGCCACAATCGTGGAAAACACTGCCAATGTTCCAAATGTGCCGTGGTGCCAATGCGCAAAGAAGTGCGATGCCGCTTCCCACACGCCGAAAACGATCGCTGCGAGAACAACAAGTCGAAGGATGAATGCGAAACGGCCAATACGGCCCTCAGAGCTAAGAAATGATTGAATCATAGTAGTAAAAAAGGTTTGTGGCGTCGATGTTTACGAAAGCGCGCACGAGCGCAATAAAAACCGACAGCCTTTCCAGCGTAGAAAAAATCCACTAAACCGACTGCCTCTGAAATATTTCACACATGTAAAAATTGGAGGGTTCAAGCGTCGAGTCCGCACTGAGGCCGACGCTCCCAAGTCGACAAACTCATTTAGCCACTTCACTACGATAAATTCCTGTAATTTGTTTTGCAGCTATCCAAGTCTGACTTCTGTATTCTCACTTCCGCATTCTAACCATGTCCTCCATCCGCATACTTCCAGACCGAGTCGCCAACCAAATCGCCGCTGGTGAGGTGATCGAGCGCCCAGTCGCCGTGGTCAAAGAGCTGGTGGAAAACAGTCTCGATGCTGGAGCCACACGTATCGAGGTCGAGTTCCGCAACGGAGGGAAGTCCTACATCCGGATCGAAGACAACGGCAAGGGCATGAGCCCGGACGAAGCGTCGCTCTCACTGGAGCGTCACGCCACCAGTAAAATCCGCGAAGCCGCCGATCTCGACCTGGTCTCCAGTTTTGGCTTTCGGGGAGAAGCCCTCCCCTCCATCGCATCCGTCTCGAAGTTCACCTTGCGCACACGCTGCGAAGGTTGGGATCATGGCACCGAGATCTTGATCAATGGCGGCAAACTCATCGAAAAAAAAGAATGCGGGATGCCAATCGGCACCGTGATCGAAGTCGCCAACCTCTTTAACTCGGTTCCCGCACGACGTAAATTCCTCAAGACCGATCCCACCGAAACCGCGCACATCACCTACAATTGCCGCCTCTTCGCCGTGGCACACCCGAATGTTGCCTTCCGCGTCCTGGAAAATGGCCGCACTGTCTTTCAATCGCCCGCGTGCAATAATCTACGTGACCGTATCGCTGAGATTTGGGGACGCACCCTCGCCGATGATTTGATCCCTGTCGATGTGACCGATGAAAAGCGCGGCTACCGCCTAACCGGGCTAACTGCCAAACCCGGCGTCGGACGCTCCACCCGCCGCGAACTCGTCACCCTGGTTAACCGCCGCCCTGTCGACAGTCGCACTCTCGGTTACGCCGTGCTCGATGCCTATCATGGACGCATCCAAAAAGGCCGCTATCCGCCCACCTTTCTTTTCTTAGAAATCCAGCCGCAAGAGGTGGACGTCAATGTGCACCCCGCCAAGCGCGAAGTGCGCTTCCGCGACGACGGCTCCGTACGCCGTTTCGTGCTCGGCGCAATTTCGGAAACACTAGCCGCGACCCGAGAAACTGTCACCACGCCACTACCTGCTGCCGAACCTGCAACTGAAGTGATCCCGAAGCCAGCAATCGCCGCAAGTATCAAAGTAGATACCAAAGCGCCAAAGCCGAAATCGAAGATTGCGAACACAAAAGCACCCAGCCCAGCTCCTTCGACAAATGCTGCACCTCAAAAAGGTAGCGCAGGCGCGTCCCGCGCCGCACCCGAGCCCCCCACCCAACAAGCATCCAACACCCAGCATCCAACACCCAGCACCCCATCTCCAACATCCAGCACTGAGCATTCAGCACCCAAGGTCTCCACCCCCGAATGGCGACTCATCACTAGACTCAAACAACGCTACGCACTCTTTGAGGCACCACGCGGCTTAGTCATGTTGCACCTACGCCACGCCGACCAACGCGTGCGCTTCGAACGGATCTGCGACGATTTCAAAAAAGAGGGCGTAACCAGCCAACGGCTTCTAATCCCCCATCCAATTGAGTTCGAGCCACTCGCCTCCGAAGCACTCAACGGCCAACTAGAGCTACTCAATAAGCAAGGCTTCGAGATCGAAGCCTTCGGTCGTAATTTCTATCGCATTGGAGCGATACCCAACTGGCTCGGTGAAGACCAAGCAGAGGACTTTGTGCGTGACCTTGTCGACATGGTCCGTCAACGCGGCGACACCCGGAAACGCTCCGAAATCGCCTGGCAAGCCATCGCCAAACTCGCCGTTGAAGGCAGCTACCAGAGCAACGACTTCATTGCCGACTCAAGCATCCAACAACTCGCCAAAGATCTACTCGCCTGCGAAACACCCCACACCTCCCCTTTCGGAAAACCCACCTTCAGCGAAGTCAGCTGGAACGAATGGGAACGTCGCCTCGGCGGTGATGCGTAAAAGGGAATCAATAAACCTTAATACTAAAAACACAGTTCATCATTACAGAATATAAGATGATGAACTCCTGTATGCTGAACCCTAAAGTCAAAGATCTAAAGGGCTCACCATCTCCTTCTTCGTTCGGCTCTGCACGGTGTGCGTATAGATCATAGTGGTCTTAATGTCCGCATGTCCCAACAACTCTTGAATCGTGCGCAAATCGACATTGGCCGCCAACAAATGACTGGCAAAGCTGTGCCGGAAAGTATGCGCCGTCACCCGCTTGGCTATTTTCGCTTTTCTAACGGCCATCTTAATCGCTTGGCCTACATGCTGCCTATAGCTATGATAGCGACGGTAGAGTCCTTCTTTCGGCACTAGAGTCAGCGCCTCCGCAGGAAAGAGCCACTGCCACTGCAATTCCTTCGCCTCTCGTTGCGCACGCCGCTTGCCCAAGGATTCGGGCATAAACACACCCCCAAAATCCGAAGATTCCAAGTCGCGTTCAAGTTGCTTCGCCACACGCCTCACTTGCTTCTTCAACTCCGACTTAAGTTTTTTCGGCATCGGCACCGATCGATCCTTCTTTCCTTTGCCGTCATGCACGATCACTAAACCCTCCTCGAAATCGAGGTCACTCACTCGTAAATTAAGACATTCCGAAAGCCGTAAACCACAGCCATACAGCATCGAAACGATCAGATTAAAAGGAAATTTAAGCCCTTTCAGCGTCATATCCACCTCTGACCGCGTTAACACAGTGGGAATGTATTTGCTCACTTTAGCTCGAACCACGCTATCTCCCAGCTCATAATCGCGCTTGAGAATATGCCGAAACAGAAACAATAGCGCATTAAATGCCTGATTCTGCGTCGATGCCACCACCTCGTCCTTCACTGCCAAATCCGTCAGGAAATCCCTAGCCGATTCGTCCGAGACCTTCTCGATTGGCATATGCCCGGTATAGTTCCCAAAGCGCTGCACCCACTTCACATAAGTGTTCAAAGTATTAGGCGAATAATTACGCCGTGTAATCTCACCCGCCATCGCACGCTCAAGAGCAGCCCAATCGCCACACGCCTCGACCACTTTGGATTTAGATCCCGGAGGAGCAGACTGCGAGTTCGACGATCCCCGAGCAGTGGCCTTGGTCGGCATCAACTTAGTCACTGCCGTAGGAGCCTCAGGCTCACTAAGGTCTAGGTAAATACTCACAGCTTTATGCGCCTGTTCGCGCAAGCTCTCGGACTGCCCTTTGCTGGCAAGCTTCACAATAAAAGCATCCATCACTTCAGATCCAGGCCTACCAGCCCCATACTTAGCCTGATAGTCCAAGAAATACCGCACCCATTTCACATAATGAGGGCCCTGACGACTCGAAATCCCCAAAACAGTCAATCGAGACTGATACAGTTTAAAGGACTCCAAAGGTAGCTTAATCATAATATAGAGATTGCAAAATCACTCCATATAGAATGTTATTGCATTAGAAAAGCAAGCTTTGTCTCCTTGAAAAACGTTTGACAATCCACTCGCTGGAACAATAGTGCAATTGCAATAATAACTTGATATGAAAAAGATGATCAAAAAAGCTCTAGTTGCTTTAAGCATCTTCTCACTGCTGTCATGCGCATGGGTGTTTCGCCCCTATCACAAACCAAACATGACCGAGGTGATACCAGAGTTGAGTGGGATGAAGGAACCATTTAAGAGAATACACTCAGTCTACTACCTAGATGGTGGAACCGTGGGAATACAGCTTATCGATCAGCAAGACAATGAAATCAGCTTTAGCTTACCAGCGCCGCTTGGCGGAAATGATAGATACAAAAAATTATTCAAAGGCGCATTGCACTATAACGAAGAAGGATCGCAGGAGATTTCAAATCCGCAAGAGACGAAAGCTCGACTTGCTCAAATCTTACGAAGCAATCCGAACTTCAATCAGGAAACCGACATTGCACTTGCTAGCATGACAGGAAGATTGCGTGACTACTTGAAGATTTTCTGTCGACTCCATATCACCAATTCCTATGAAAATGAGTCATATCAAGTCGGTGGTGATCAATAGATTTCGCTGGCGCTCATCTATGTCACACCTCTACGTTAGAAATAAATGCTAAGCCCAGAACAGACATCAAGAGTGCTTTCGGCGATCAACTACGATCGAGAGAACTGTGATTGTGATCCACTAATAGATGAACTGACATCTCCTGAAGAACTACACCAATTCGCACTGAATTATAATCCAAATGATGGTCTATCTCCGTTTTGGAAGATAATAGAAAGGACAGATTGCGACAAAGGCACAGTCTTATGCATTTACTGGCTACTCGCTGACTTTGCCTTTGAAAAAGATGCTCACAGAGGCGCCGAAAAAGAGTGGGATGGTGTTGGATTAGTCGAACGAATCGAAGAATTAATCGGTATAGGCTTCTACGAAAAAGAGGAGATCGCCTACTCGCCATTGGAGTTTCTGGATTGGAGCGAAACCAAAGTGAAACTAGAAAAGCATAAAAATGGCGGAAAGTTTCCATTCCCTGAGGAGATGTTAAATCCAACCGAAGGACAGATCATAGCAATCGAAGAAATCTACTAAAAATGAAAACAAGTTCTAACCAGTCGGAGCTATCAACTCCGTTCGCTCGTTCCTCACTCACTACGTCATAGTCCTCGACGTTGCATCGACTCGCTTCGCTCGTCGCCGCAACCCCGCGCTGAGCAAGCTCAAGCAATATGTCGCTCCGGCGCGAAGCGCCTCCGCAACAAATTGCTTGAGGCGACTCCGTGATTGACCCTCCGCAAACAAGTTTGCTACAAGTCAATCACTACGCGCCTCAGCGCGGGGTTCTCTTGAAATAGATAAGCGGCTGAGCCTGCTAGCTTCGACGCCGCAATAGCTATTTCTACGGTCGGCGCAGTCGTTCGTATTATCCCGTTTTTTCTAGCAAGCTCAATGTCCCCATCTTCCCGGTCCGATGATGGCACAATATCCAGAGAACCAGTCAGAGAGCGCGAACACCTTGCAGCGCCGCCGTTTGAAATGTCGTCTTGATTACCCATGATTATTTAAGTTCGAGGTGTCCGCTTCTTCCACGTTGCATCGACTCGCTTCGCTCGTCGCCGCAACCCCGCGCTGAGCAAGCTCAAGCAATATGTCGCTCCGGCGCGAAGCGCCTCCGCAACAAATTGCTTGAGGCGACTCCGTGATTGACCCTCCGCAAACAAGTTTGCTACAAGTCAATCACTACGCGCCTCAGCGCGGGGTTATCCAGAAAAGAAGATGAATCCAGCAATACGCTTACACAAACTCCTCACGGAGTTTCAAAAAATAAGAGATAACAAGAAGTTTAGACAGGCGATCTCCGAGGTCTTCGAAATCGAGGATATTCACTCCCCAGAAATCTTTCAGTCCTACGTCAGTATCATCAATCTCTCCTTGGACGTGAAAGAAAGAATATCAGCCATCCCAGAGATAAGTTCCGACCTATACTTAAGGTCGATTAATAACATTCAGAAGGCGCTCTCGACTGTAAACCTAGAGCAAGACCTGAACACCTTTAAAGCGAAATTCAAACCCGAAGATTTACACGGACTTGAGTTCATCAGCGATCAGCTTGAGAAGATCGAGAGTGAAGAGGATTTATCTGAAGAGCAGTTATTCGAGTTCGAAAAGAAAGTTGATCAGCTCATCGATGAGGTGCGATCAGCCAAGTTGGAACCAGATTTCACACATTTCTTAGTTTCGCATCTTTTCCTGATAAGGATGTCCATTCAGAATTACAGATTTTTCGGCTCTATTGGCCTACGCGCTTCTCTTTCAAGGGTGGTAGGAGAGATCCTGCTTGATCCTAGAGAAGCAACTAAAGATCAAAAAAAGAAGGGCTTTATCTCGAAAACGTTAAACACAATTAAGGACATCAATACAGTCTTGGTTTTTTTCCGAAATGGGACTCAAGTGGTTAATCAGATTGACATCCCTAACATACTTAACCTGCCAGGAGGATAACCAATCGGAGGTCTCAATTCCGTTACGCGCTTCGCGCTCCACTCCTTGAGACTCCTCTACGTTGGCTAAAATAATGAAATACCTTCTTAGCATACTGACTCTTCTAGCCTTTGGACTTCAAGCTACAGCCTTCGATGAAACCGATTTAAAAGAAGGGCGCGTGATCGAAATCAATCTCCCTGGTGAATGCACCGTTCTTGCTCCTGCATATTTTGAAGTGAAGGAAACGGAAACCCCAAGCAGCATAAGCTTCCAAGACCCCGAAGGTTACATCTATGGCGGAGCGAATCTCTTGCCTAAAGAATTCATGGAGTTCGATAATTTTGCACAGACATTCTACAAAGAGCTGAGAGGCTCCCTCCCCGGCGAAACGAAACTTGGCGATCTACAGTCGAAATACTTCACTCTTGGGGATGCTCAAGACGCCTCACTCTACTACATTCCAGTGAACGAAGCGAATGTGGGATTCTTTCATCTGCTGGCTGAGTTAGACCAAGGCGTTTTGCATGTAATTATCAATGTAACTGGACAGGATGAGGGAAGAAGCAAAAATCTTGATACAGAATTCTCTAGGCTTATCCTACTATCCTTGAAGACTTCGACAGGGCTCAAACTTAAACCAGCCAACCAGTCGGGAGATGACAACTCCGAGTAGCGCTGCCGCGCTACTCTCCGCGCATCCCCTCCACGTTAGCTAAGAAAATGAATCGAGTTCATGCACTTTGTATAGCACTAATTTTAGCACTCAGTGGTTGCGTCGAATCGACACTGCCAGAACTAAAAAATGCGAATTTCTCAGCAACCCCTTACGGGGATCAAGCCATTGAGGTGACAATACGTTGGACTGGAAAAGGGGAATTCCTAGGATATATCCAAGTTGAAGATCTAAACGATCCGATTCAGTCTAAAAACTATGAAACAATTAGATCCTCTTGGACATCGATTATCTCATCGGCACTAGAAAACTTTGAAGCCTTACCAAATGAATATCAAAATGACGAATTCAGCTTTGATCCAAAGACTGGATATTTCATGCTACCGATACCTACAGAGCCAATTGAAGCTAATACCGAATGGTTTATTGGCTATGAATCAGAACCTGCATGGGTCGTCGACTTTGAGGGATTCGTATGCACTGGAGGCCAAGGGTTGTTCTGAAACAGGAGCTAACCAGTCGGAGCTATCAACTCCGTTCGCTCGTCCCTCGCTCACTGCGTCATAGTCCTTCCATGAGAAGGTTTTCTAAGTAAAGATCAAAAATTCATTTTTGCTAATTGTTTATCGCTAATTTTTAGTTCGGTATTGGATAAACGGAATCGCGCTTCCATTCGCAGTCTATTGATAAGGCTTTGAGCCTCGCTGCACGATTGATTCCGCTTTCTGTTTAAAAGTTATTGGGGGCTGCTATCTACGTTACGCATTCGTTGATGCTGAGGACTAGCCGCAGTCACCCCGGAAAATTCGTTCTGGTTTATCCATGGAAATATCTAGTTCTGATTTAGGCTGCTTCTTTGCTCTGCGGCGATGGATTCGGTGTATTTCGACACGGGTCGTAAGGTTGCTCAGTTTTCCAGAGCATGATCATCAGCACAGCCAGTTTACGAGCAACGGCGATCACGGCTTTCCTCTTCGCTGATCTGCCTCCTTTAGCCGCCAGATTGAGTCCGTAGCTGCGCAGGTCACAGTCTGGCCCGAAGCGGCCCATTATGTATTGGGCGCATTGCACCAGCAGTCGCCGTATCTCTCGATTGCCGGCTTTGCTAATGGGTAGCTGCTTGTCACTTTGACCGGATTGATCGCGCCGAGGCACCAACCCGAAGTAAGCACCCACATTCCGAGGATCTTCAAATTTCCCAGGATCTCCAATAGCCAAGACGAAACTAAGCGAGGTGATCGGACCCACGCCTCCGATTTGCTCAAGGAGTCGAGTCTCTGGGTAATGCTTAGCTGCAATTCGAGCGATTTGCTTGTCCAGAGCCTTGATCTGTGAGTTCAGTCCGTCCAGCGCCTCAAGGCAGGCACCTACTGTTTCTAGAATCGAGGTGCCTTCCAGCTCCTCGCGGCATCGGCCTGCAAAATAAGGCGTCGAGCAGCCAGATATGCGTATGCCTAGAGACTTCAGCGAAAAACGGATGGTGCTAATAATGTTCACGCGCTGGCGCACGAGGGAGTCACGCAGGGTTATGCTCAATCGGTGCAATTGACGCGCTTCAGAGCCGTGCTGAATCGGACTCAGCAGCTCAGGGTCAACCCGTGCCAGTTTCGCCAACATGCGAGCATCATACTCATCGCACTTTCGGTCGTTTTGGTAAATCGCACGCAGCTTTCTGGCGTTTGCGACTAAGCAAGTGCTGCCGCTAGCCTCGATGAGGCGACTGATCCACGGACTATGCGTGCCCACTTCGATTGCGAACAGTGCACCACGGTGCTCATGGGCGAGCTTACCCAATTGCTTCGAATTATTGGCTACCGTTTTTTCGCAAAGGATGCTTCCGTCCTTGTCAGTCACACACACATGGTGTTTCTTATCACCGAGGTCGACGCCGATTATCGTTTTGAATTGTTTTCTTTGAGGATGTTTTTTCGTAGTTTTCATAAGATGCCAAGATACCAGATCGCTTCTGATCCCTCAAACCTTCTCATCCCATCTACGTTCGCTAATAAATGAAGAATGAATACACATGCCCCTGCTGCGGATTCTGCCACTTGAGTTGTAATCCATACCGCGATCTTCCAGCGCCACCATGGAAAGAGCGTAAAGAACCTCCATACGAAAATGAATACGGAATGCCATCTTATGATGTTTGCGATTGCTGCGGTTTTGAGTTCGGAAATGATGACAATCCTGGAACAGCAGAAGGAGTTAGTTTTGAGACCTACAGAGCTGATTGGATTCGTGATGGTGCAAACTGGTTTAACCAAAAATTAAAGCCAAAAGTATGGTCTTTGAATAACCAGTTGCTACATAGCGGAATCATCTCAAATGTAGCGAGCGAACCCTGAAGTTACCAATTAGCGAAGCCTAATAGGTAACTGTAAGTTGGACAAAGCCGCGGAGAAGTCAGGCGGGGTTTAGAGGCCCCTAGCGCTTTGCTTTTCTTCCGGCTCTGGCAGCGGCATGGCGGCGACATGACCTCGCCGCATTGAT
>JAYMFV010033227.1:0-56855 GCA_036784875.1 Internoretia fryeana | reverse complement strand
GAATGTTGTCCATATGAGACCTTGGTCACGATACGGCGAATTGAAGGAGAAGCTGACCGACCTAGGATATGCATTCCGTGAGTTTATCTTTGATGCTACGGACTTCGGTGTTGGACAGAAACGCAGGCGGTTGTTCATCGTCGCTAGTCTTGATGGAGAGGTGCCTGAGATTTCTCCGCCGAAAAACTTGAAGGTTCCGGACATTGCAGAGTTGCTGGACAAGCGGGGAGTGTGGCCGACCACGCCGCTGTACAAAGAAGACCGAGCCGCTGCTACGATTGAGCGTGCTGAGAGGGGAATGGCTGAAGTAGGGGAGGGAAACAGTTTTCTGATTGTTTACTACGGCACAGATGGAAGCGGGGGCTGGCAGTCGTTGAAAAAGCCCCTTAGGACAATTACGACGGTCGACCGCTTCGCACTGGTAGAGAAAATCGATGGTGAGTACCAGATGCGCATGCTGCAGGTGCCAGAACTCAAAAGAGCTATGGGCTTTGACGATGGTTACTATTTGTCATCCGGCACACGTCGAGACAAAGTTCGGTTGCTAGGGAACGGAGTTTGTCCGCCAGTTATGGAAAAAATTGTTTCATCAATCGTTAGCTTGTAGGAACCTTCATTAGGTGCGCAAACTGATCTGGCAGCAGATTGTTTACGCCTACGCTGCTGTAGAATTGAGTGAAGCAAGCCTGAAGCGCTTCGCAATATGGGCTATCCAGATCGGCTACTTTTTCAAATTTTTTGTGCCAGTTATCAAATTCAATTGTCTCCAGGTCCATCAAGTCACAGAGTAAATCTGGTATATTCAAAATTGCTGGCAAGAAGAAGTTCCGTCCGTCCGGCAATCCAGTTCGGGCCGATGGAACACCAACAACTCGACGAAGTCGATCCCGATCATTTGAGTTTTCTAATCCGGCTTTCCATTTTAGGTTGTGGGTCTTGTCCACTGCATTTGAGCACTTTGCCAATAGGACTTTGTCAGCACGGGGTTTGTCCGTAGGGCCTTGAGACGCCAAATGACAATGTGGGTTCAATACCAAACAGATACTATCCTCATCCTTAGTTCTCAGGACAGAACCAAGGCGAAGTCCGTCAAATATTGGTGGAACGATATAGTAGTCGGCAGACGTGGCATGTTCACGAGTGTTGTCGGGTGCCCCTGTACCCAGATGCAGTGCGGCTCTATTTCGGATGACTTGTTCGAGTTCATTTATCACTGGTAATTCTGATGGTCCGTCATCACCAGATTTTAGCAGATAACCCCAGATGAAATCCGCAGTAAATCTGTCAATGTCATTATGTAGCGTAGATGCAATCCCTGGAACGCCGGTGGCGAGCAGGTTTTCGATTTTGCTCTTGAGGAAATCAGGAAAACTTGGGCGACCCTTATCAGCATATGCAATCAACGGGTCCGCAATTAGATCTTCGGGCAATTCACCGTCGGATATAATGACCACAGGGGTGAACCTCGTCTCTCTAATCAGCTTGATAATTTCCTTAGCTCTTATGTCTCCTGTCGCTATCGTTTTTGCTGTTCCCGCGCGGTTTTGGTAGATGTCCGAGATTACGATGTCGAAGCGCTGGTGTTTGATGTGTTCGATGGCGTCGTTGAACTTGGTGTGGAATGTCCACCAGACTTTTATTCCTCCGACTTCTTCGAGAGCTTCCGCTTCTTTAAGTTGAGATATGACCTCTTCGTCGTCGTCGACCAAAAGAATTGACAGTGCCTTGAGCTTGCTCATCGACCAACTCCCTTTTCGAATTTGGCCTCAAAAGTAGATCCATTGAGTGTCGCCGCATTGGCCAACGTTAAGCGACCGTAGGGTTCAATGACTAGCCGGGCGATATGAAGGCCGAGGCCTGCGCCATTTGGCTTTTTTGAGTAATAGGGCTCGAAGATGATTTCTTTGTCGTTGTCGTCAATGCCTGATCCGTTATCGGATACGAGTATGTCGAAACCAGTTTTCGTTTTTTTCAACATGACTTCGATCTTGCCGGTTCCACTTTTTCCATGTTTTTGCGAAACCCAATAGATTGCATTATCGAGCAAATTTTGTATGACCTGGGAAAGCACCGCACGAGACATTTTTACTTGTAGGGGAGCTTTTAGTCCCCTCTTGTCGACCGTAATACTCTGTCGCTCATAGAGCGTCTGATAGAGGTCTATGCACGATTGAATTTCGTCCTGGACGTTGAAAGAGGTAGCTCGGCCACGTTTTCCTGCTGTTTGCGGGTCTAGCCGTTGGCGAAGGTTGTAGAGCTGTCCAATCCACGCCTTGACTGATGAAAAACGTGTCTCATACTGATCCCATTTCGGTTCGCTAATGTCTTTCTTGGCTGTTCTTTGAATTTTGTCCACTTCACGGTCAATTTTTCCCAACGGCCCTCCTAATTCATGGATGACAATATCAACCATGTGTCCCAGGCCTGCTGATAACAGGAGACGTGACATCATCTCTTGCACTCGATCAACTCCGTCGGAGACCTCCTTCTCTTTAGTTGTGAGCAGTTTTGATAGTGGATGATCAGCGCCAAGGCTTCGTTGTACTTCGCTTGTGGTTTGCTTTAGATCAAAGGCTTCAAAGAGAGGCTCTTGACGTTGATCAGCAGACTTGCGCGGTCGCACTTGGTAACGCTCTTCTTCGAGTAGGGTAAGTACCTCCGCGAACCGACTTTCTAAGTCTCGGTGGGCGTTGTTCTTGACCATGCCTTCACGGGTGCTGCGATCTTGTAGTTCTGGATTTTGGTCTCTCGAAATTTGGATCGCCGAAACAATCTGATTGTTGGCCAAGTTTCTTGTCGGATTTTGGCGGCTTCTTAGGTCAAGGCGTAACCAATCATCCCCAGCCTCACCGTAAGGGTGGACCCTAAAACCATCTCGATAGATGCTAACTCCCGAGAAGCGTGAAAGCTCTTGCCTAATCGTAGCAACTGTTCTGTGAGATCGCTCGGCTATTGGTCTGAGGCTATCTGTCTCTCGATCCCAAGCTCGTATCTCGAAACTAAACTCGCCACAGAGAGTTTCCTGTTGATCCGCGGAAGCCTTTTTGTTTTTCTGTTTCTTTGTAGGTTTAGATTTCCCTGGTTCATAAAGATGGAGCTGACCTTTGATGTTTCCTTTCCGGTCGACCTTTCCCCGATACATGTAGTGAGGGTCGCTGAGGAACGTTGGTGGCTCAATAGTACCAGAGAGGTGTTCGTTTCCCGGCAATTTCAAGTTGATATCGAAACCACTGACTTCGGAAAAAGGCGAGATTAAGCGGGATAATCGTGAATGTAATTCATTGAAGGCATCTTCGTCCCAAGCGGCAGCATCTGTCCCTTCAATTGTGAGCTGTGTTCCAATCGGGAAAGATTTGTCTGAGTAGGTTTCGTATTCTACCTTGATATCCTCCAGGTAGCTGTCATCGTCGAATTTGCCCCACTCCAGAAGAACACTTGTGACAATGTTTGAGCTCGCGGTTTTGGTTTCCATAAGCAGCGTCGTGCCAAGACGCGCGGTCGCAAACCGTCCTATTCCTTTTGCCCCTTGATATAGTCGCCCGCCCTCAGAGCGGTCTCCTTTCTTTTTCTCTATCGTACCGGGCTCAAGCCACGACCCAAGTACAGTATTTAGTGTCATTCCAATTCCGTCGTCAGAAATGCTTATACATCTGACTTGATTTTCAACATCGAATTCAAATTCAATGTTGACCCGTGTTGCATCGGCGTCATAGGCGTTCTTGACGAGTTCAACCAACGCGACTGGCTCATCGCTAATCAATTCTTCACCGATAAGGCTGATTAGCCTTGCGCGGGGTTTCATTGTAGCAGAGCCGGTCTTCTGAGATGTGTTCACCAGTATTCCCTTAGTTGCGCCGATTGCCACATGTTCGATCGGACGGACACAGAATAAGCAGGTAGCGATGCTGGGTCAAAACCTTCATTGTTCTTTAGCGATTGTCGTTACGTACAGGGTGTGCACAAATGAAGTCAGGAAAAGACCTAGTAGTTGATCAAATCTATCGTGGTGGTCGAAATGGGAATTCGTCTGATGACCCTCTTCCAGCTTTGCTCGGAGTGAGCAACCAGGGAGGATTTCGGATACTGGGAACCAAAAAAGGTCCACGGTTGGTTGTTTTGGTTACCTCCTCTGCCGATTTGGATTGGCCAGACTTCCTAAACACCGAGACTGGTGTTCTTACCTATTATGGAGACAACAAGCGACCCGGTCGTGAATTGCACTCAACGCCCCGGTTTGGCAACTTTCTGCTTCGGGATCTATTTTCGTTAGCTCACGGAACTGAACAATCTCGGAGGAGAGTGCCACCTGTTTTGGTGTTCAGAAAGGTTGGGGAATACCGTGACCTTCAATTCCTTGGTTTAGCAGTGCCAGGAGGAGAGACGCTGTCTCAGTCTGAAGATTTGGTGGCTATTTGGAAATCGACAGATGGAAATCGATTTCAAAACTATAGGGCACTTCTAACCATTCTGGACGTCGCGACGATTGATATGGGATGGTTGCGTGGAATTATCGAAGGTTGCGGTGATGATCGGTGCGCGCCAGAACCATGGCGTGCATGGGTCGTAGAAGGGAGGTTTCGCCCGTTAAGAGCGAAGCGCACAATTGAAACCCGTTCCAAGGAAGAGCAGCTTCCTAAAACTGCATCCCACAAAGAGATTGTAAGAAGGATCTACAATCGTTTTCGAGACGCGCCAACTTCCTTTGAGTTGTGCGCAGCCGCAATTGCTAGTTCAGAATTAGGCCACGTTCTCGACATTGAGGTAACGCAGCCATTGAGGGATGGAGGCCGTGATGCGATCGGTCGATATCAGATTGGTCACGCTGGGTCGGGTATCGAAGTTGAATTCGCGCTTGAGGCGAAGTGCTACGCGCCGTCGAATGGGGTTGGGGTGAAGATGGTTTCGCGCTTGATATCCCGATTGCGACATCGTCAATTTGGTGTGCTTGTGACGACCTCGTATCTGGCCAATCAGGCATACAAGGAAATCAGAGAAGATGCGCACCCGATCATTGTTATCAGCGGTGTTGATATCGCTCGAATAGTAGAGACTTCGGCACGCGGCGACCCGTCGACGTTTCAACGTTGGTTGCACCAATTTCCTGTTTGATTGAAGATGCCGCAAAAGTCAGCCTTGGTGTTTTTTGACGTACATAGTTTGGACAGATCCTATCTCATTTGTCCTGGGGTGAGATCAGGCTGAATATCCAATAACGTCAATGCTTTGCTTCGACGGCAAGAGGTTTTCTTTTGTAACTCAAAATCTCTCAAGTCCTCCCACATATTTGTGTTCCGCTCTCCGAATGTCGGAAGGTTGCGCTTGTGAACGCGGAGCATGCGATCGCTCGTCTCCCAAATGGTGACGGTACCTGTCAAGCATCAGCGGACATCAGAAATTTCAGGTTGTGCTAATCGGGTTGAGCCTGCTCCATGTCATCATCTTCGCCCTCTTCAAGCAGAAAAAGCAATTTGGCAGCCATACAATTTTTTTTGCGCTTGCGTTGCCAGCAACCTAAAACTTCTGGTTTACAATTTCTCAGAGAATGTGATCTTCTTCTGCGATGTACAGGCTCAAAAGTGGCAGGAAGCGAAGCCACATTTTTGGAAGTGTGCGAAATTTTGGTCTGTCTCTCCAAAAAGGGAACGACGCGTTGTCACAAACGTTTGTGAGCATTGGAAGGTTTAGATGTTGGAGGTAGAAACGAATGAAAATTTTGACTGGCATGTAAATTTTCAGTCTCTTGGGATGGAAAGAAAGACCTTTAACGACAGCTCCTTAATCATAGCGGGACCATCGGGGGCTGGCAAAACTACCATCGCAACTAAACTCCAGAGATTTAGTAGCAAATTCTCCGTTGTTCCAAATTACACAACAAGAGAGGCCCGGCCTGATGATCCGGCTGGACACTTCAAATATGTCAGCGATGCTGAACACCAACGCTTAGTTGAGAGTAAAGAGTTTTTTCTTGCACGACTGAAGAAACACCCACGTTATGGGTATCTTTCGGGCGACGTTCGACAAGCTTGCATCGATCAACGCATGTCCATTTTTATGTTTCGAGCAAGTGGAGTTCAGAAAATACTAGAGTTGGGCTTGAGACCAAAATTTGTCCTTATCGAAGTTGATGCAGAGAAAACAGTCGCAAATTCACAGGATGTTGTCGAAGCTCATACCGAACAAGAAGCACACCTTATCAACAAAGCAAATTTCAGTGTCATTCAAGGGTGTTCGCCAACTCCACATTTTCTTCGAATAAAAAACCACTACTTGGGGGAACATGAATTGGACCAACATGTTCTTTCGATAGTCGATTGGCTGGGTCAGAAATGATATCTTGGTCACAGCTGCGTAACAGAAATCAACGTAACCGTGAAAATAGGTATGGAATATCCCTTGTACTGGGGGCTCCTTTTGGGCCGGAAATGACTCAACACCTAGAGGCAATTTCGAAATTTTCAGCGGATGCAATTGGTGGGAATTTGAACGCAATTGGCTTTGAAAAACTGCATTCTACAGTGCTTCGAGGGAAATCAAGTGCAGACGTATTTGTTGGTCCGAGCCAGGAGGTGCACGTTGATAATCTTCCGAGTGAGAATATCCAATTCGAAATCAAAATTGTTGGCTCCTACGTTAGAATTGGGTCTGATGGAGCCGTTCG
Source organism: Internoretia fryeana (assembly GCA_036784875.1). Lineage (NCBI taxonomy): Eukaryota > Phaeophyceae > Ectocarpales > Acinetosporaceae > Internoretia > Internoretia fryeana. The sequence goes on along the minus strand of JAYMFV010033227.1, from coordinate 50,197 downwards.
GTTGCCAATCAGATGGTATTCGTCAGTTGAAGCATCGGCGTTTCTTGGAAAAATTTGTCGGGCAGTTTTTGACCAATTTGAGTATGCAATGCGTCCGCAGGCAGAGTGCTGGATTACGTTGGGAACGGTAGGTGAGGGTGGCAATCTGTCTATGTCTGTTGCCGACAATAGTGTTATTCGCATCGGAGATGTGCCACACATGAAGTTTCGAGAAAAAGCCTCACTGGTTGCCTACGAAGACCTAGAATTTCGTAGCTTTTCTCGTATTGCAATGTGGGGCTAGTATGGCTGAAGCGAAAATACACCCATGTGTGGACGTCGGGGTTCTTACAATAGTGCCGACCGAGATCGAAGCTCTTTTCGCAACTCTTGAGATAGAAAAAGACAACCATGTGAGCTTCGGTGGGCCCCAAAATTATTGGGTGACAAATATACATAGTGATGCCTCAGACCGAGAAATTTCTATCGTAGTTTCGTTCATCTCGGGTGAGGCGGGCAATACGGAGGCGGCGATTGCAACGACTACCTTTCTTAGAGACTGGCATCCGCGGTTAATGTGTCTTGTTGGAATTGCTGCTGGCATCGAAGGTAAAGTGCGCATTGCAGATGTTGTCGTACCGTCGAAAGTGCATGATCGGACGACGAAGGTCTTTTCGGAAGGAAGCTTTAGAGCCCGTGGTCAGACATATTCCAGATCGGACCTTCTCGGGCGAATGTTAAAGGTTTCACCGATATTGCACGAAACACTGGATGATAAAGTAAGCAGTTATAGAGACACGGAAATCAAAAAAGCCATAATCGCAGCGAAGAACCTCAGACTAGATGCCGAAAAATTTTCGGAATTTCCCGCTGTGCTTGACGGCTCAATAGTCTCAGACAATGTGCTGATTAGAGATGGCTCATACTTTTCCACGATTGTCAGTGAAGTTGATGAGAAAGTCCGAGGCGGTGAAATGGAGGCCGCTGGATTTGTTCGTGCTTGTGCATTTGAAAGTCTGAACCTTCCTTGGCTAGTCATTCGTGGCGTGTCCGATTTCGGTGATGAAAGAAAAGATGACAGCTTTCAGTCTCTTGCGGCTAAGAACGCCTGCGCTGTCCTATATAGTCTCTTGAAATCCTCAACTAACATTGAGCTATTGCCGCAGACCCGACGCTCAGACGAATATCAGAATGAGACCTTAACTGAGAAGCTTTTGGAAGAAGGGCGAGAGGCACTTGCAGATCATAGGTGGCTGGAAGTTTGTCGACTAGGAGCCACATTCGGGCGTTCATTTTGGCTATCTGGGCATCTTGATGCACGAATTGCAATGGGGCGTATGGTTGAAGAGGCTGCGGCTTACGCTGGGAACAGCGCATTAAGAGCCAGGGCTCTGATTGATGACATTGGTTGGACTTTGGTGGCTCAAGATCGCATGAGAGAAGGCCGGAAAAATATTGAAGATGGCATAAGAGTAGCTAGGGATTGTTCCGACTATTATGTGGTGTCAAAAGGATCAAGGCATCTAGCTTCAATATTACGTAGGGAAAAAAACTTGGATGGCGCGAGCCAAAAACTTGATGATGCCCTGCAGGCTGCGGATAAAATATCAGATGCTTTCGAGAAATCCCAGATGAGAGCAAGTTTATGTTTCTCAGGCGCTAAGATTGATATTGAAAATGGCGAATTTGGTTCTGCTTTGAATAAGCTTCAAACGGCTTGGTCTGAATTCGGCAAAATCGGAGATAAAGATCGCGCAGCGAAACTCTATTCTTGGCTAGGCCGCGTTTACCAAGCACTTGGGGAGGGAGAAAAGGCGAAGGAGAAATTCATAGAAGGGAGAGATGAAGCAAGAAATTTGGGGAGGGTTGATGAATTTGAACTAAATACAGAACTTCTAATAGCTACTCTGTCTGATGCAGAAGCGTTGAAAGCGATTAGCTATATCACGGATGTTGTATCGTTGGCTCGTTCAAAAGGCTTGGATGAGCTAGCAATGGATTGGGAAAAAAAGCACAAAGATATCCTGAAGATAGGTGTAGACAATGTCGTATGAACTCTCGGATGAGAACTTCCTCGCGATCCTCGCAGACGATGGCGCTTGGCGAAACGATCATTCAGAGCTCTTACCAGTGTATTCGGTTTCGGGTGCGCAGCTTGGGGAAGCACCTCGTAATTATTGTCACTCGAAAGGGCTCATCCATCGCACAGTGTTTTGTTTTTTTGTGCGGAGCAATGGCGACGTTTTGTTGCAGACACGAAAAGATGGGCGCCTTGATGTTGCGGCTGGAGGGCATGTTTCTGCTGATGATGTTGATCCTAAAAATGGCTTGATAAGAGAGATATATGAGGAGATCGGTTTGGATGTTAGTCCGAGCGATTTGGTCTTAGCCTCATCTTACTTGCGGTTCTCACCATCGAAGGTAGAAAAGCCAAATGAACTAAATCGGGAATTTCGAGATCTATTTGTACATTTTCTTGACGATGAAGGTGTCAAAAAAGTCGACGCAGTCTTTGGTGAGAGAATAGAGAAAACTGCTGTAAGTAAGATTGAATGGTTTGGCTTGGGTAAGATTATCGATATGTGTGATACCGGAATTGTGGCAGATGGGTTGTTGTCGTCATTTCCACGCTACTTATTTTGGCGAGTTTCCGGCGGTCAGGGTTAGCGGCGCGCTGGGTGTAATACGGGAGCCAAAACGGGCGCACTTGAATTGGATTGGAAGGACCAGCCGTAGTCATTTCGGGTGTCTGATGAAACAAACTGCTCTCACTTATATCAGTTCGCTCCGGCTCCTAGGCTGATCGTCGTCTGGGTATCTGGTTAGCCTTGAAGTGGAGCTCCGTTGTGACGGATGGTGTGGGATGTATCGTTTGAAGTTGAGAAGGTACTGATCGGCGATACAGGCCGCAGTGGATGATCGCGACCCGCAGTTCTGTTTCTCGCACAATGACCTGCTTTGAGCAGGGACGACTTGTTTTTACTCTCACTGATACCGACGGGTTGGTCTGTCTTCTGGTGTCAAAGCGTGGTACACTTTGGCGCACTTGGGGTTCGATAAACTAAGCTAAATCAATGTTTTATGAGGTAGAGAAGCGGTTCTCTCCTCCGCTTTCAAAACTCCTTTTCCTTCGTGTATTGTTTCCAGCATCCGCTTTCCTGCCTATAGTGAATTTCAATTTTCATCACGGTACGCTCCGTTAGGGCGCGATCAGGGGCCACATGGCAGTAACAGCAGAACAACTGAGGACAAGGTATTTAGAACTCCTAGACAAAGAATGTAATGAGCAGGTTTATCAAAAGTACCTTGAGGAGAATACGCGATTAATCCCTCGTGAATTTGTCCAAAATCACGGTATTGGTTGCTCACTTGTTCTCAGAAAATTGTCTTTTGGATCAGATTACAAGTCTGACTTTTTCTACTTTTCAAAAAGCTCAGATGATTGGAACGCGGTATTCGTTGAGATAGAGAAACCTTCATCGAAATTTTTCAAGAAGGGTACCAATGAGTTCCACTCAGACTTCAATCACGCTGTTCAACAGATCAACAGCTGGAGAGCTTGGTTCAGCAGGGGAAATCAAAAGGGATTTTTGCGTTCTGTGCATTCCATTCAAGTTCCACATCACATGGCCGCCTCCAACCCAACCTTCAACAAATATGTCTTAGTTTTTGGACGGCGTTCGGAGTATGGCGGAAATGATGTGCGTCGTTCGATGGTCAAAGGAATGGAAAGTGAAGACTTCAAAATCATTACTTATGACAGTTTGGCGGAAGACCTTGAACATAAGTATGAGGTAAATATCGGCGCTCGCCGGAATGAGTTCATCGATATTTTGAACGATGAAGTAACAGACACGTCCCTATTTACATGGGTAGACCCTACGCAACTTCGCGTTAGCAAAAAACTCTTTGACCGGTTAAAAAATGGTCCAAAGTCCAACAGCATTATAATGGGTAAAGGGGAAGCACATCAGTATGCTGCGGCTAATGTGCGTGTGCGTACTGGTAAAGAGAACCTAGACGCCGCGATCGACGAGTTGGAAGATTTCGATGAATGAGGTGTGATTTGGGTTTGGCATTTGCCAAGCCTTCTACTCATTGGGTGTTTCCAAAACAGAGGGGCCGTAGCGTCGAACAAAGCGTCTGCTCGAGCATTTGTGTAGCTCATCGAGGGTATCGTCGACGTCAATGTGGACGTTGATGATCAACGGACTTCTGGCCTTCTATCATTGCTTGGCGACTTGTTTGACCGCGATTGCGTTTTAGAGGTGAGCGAAATAATTCTTGCCGGGAAGTAAAAGCGGGGCAACTTATAGATCCGTCTCAGTCGGATGTTACAATTCAGGCGAGAGCGTTCCTCTCACTGATTGCAGTCCTTCTTGGGCGTTTCCTCCCTAAACTTGACCTGGACGGCATTTCGGTTCCCGGGTCTTTTTTTGTTTAGGGCCGTTCGCTTCGAGCACAGATGATCTTGCGAAACGGAGCCCAGACATATGTCACGTCACCGACTGGTTCTGGTAGAGATAATGTAAACCCTGCATTTCTAAAGGTGTCATACCCGAACCTCACGCACGTCTCTTTCACTTCGTCCTGCTTGCAGGCGATCGTAGAGAACCTGTGCGGTTCCTGTTTCCATTCACCGGCAGCATCACCGTCATGGTCGGGGTCTTGATTGGGTTTAAGAAGGCGACACCAAGCTACAGGCGCATCAAACGAGAAGGTTTGGTATTGAGGTTCCCAGGTTTTAGGAGGGGCGGGCGGTGCTGGTATCGGAGCGGGGGTAGGATGGTTTGTGACCTCCACCTTAGTCGTAGCTGTCTCAAGCTGCGTCTCGATGTCGTCGAGGGAGTTGTCGATCGAGCGAAGGCGTTCTCGGATTGGAGTTAGAGCGGCATCCAGTGCACCTTGGTTTACTGGTGAAGAAGGCGCCGCCTGTGCAGACTGTCCAAAAGAAAAAGTGAGCAATAGGGCGAATACATACCTGAGTTTGAGCATGAAGTACCTCCAAATTTGCGGCAACTGTTTTGCGTATCAAGAGGAATGTATCACAATCTAAATAGAGAGTTTCACTATTCGTATGTTGTCGCGCAATGGTGTAAATAGTCACCAATCTATGCCCGCCTACTGAGACCTGTGTAGGGTGCCCTTGGACTATAATATTGACTGGTCGCTCGTTGCTGGTACCAAAATGTGGTACACTTTGGTGCGCCGAGAGTTCGATAAACTAAGATAAATCAATGCTTTAGAAGGCGGAGAAGCGGTTCTCTCCTCCGCTACCAAATTGTTCTTAAGAAATCTCAGAAATGCGTTCGCTTGCGCAGTCATATGTGTGACGTGTGGGCTGCTGACTCATTTCTTCGTGTTTTGTGTATGCTGCATTCCCTAATTTACCCGAAGCGCTGTAATCGAGTTTGATTGCTGGGATGGATCGAAATTTCTGTTTCATGCGAAGCTAACTTTCCTGGAGAGACCATAATGGCAGAAGTTGCAACGTTAGGGACATACGTGCGGACAACAAAAGGCAAAGTCATCTGTGGTGTGTTGCTTGTTTGGTTGTTTTTCTTTGCTAGTTCGTTCGTGGCTAGAGGTTGTGGCAATACGAGTTTTGATCCTTCTACACGGATAAGTCTTTGCAACTATAGTTTGACTCTAAATTCAATCATTCCGGGGAGTTCTCATCGTCGTCCATCTATCTACCTCACTCGTGCCACCGCTTATGTTGGCCTTGGTGATCTGGACAAGGCCCATGCTGATTTTCGTTCCGCATACTATGGCGCGCGCAGAATCTATGGTTGGGATAGTTCAACCACTCTCGATGGTGTTGTTGCGGAGGATTCTCCAAGGTGGCTGAAGGAATTCGACCGGCGTATTGAAAAGCTTGGAGAAGAAAGTGCGCCGGTATTGGACGCATGGCAAAGAGCTCTTCACGATGTTAAGTGCAGCAGACTTGGTACTATTCCTCCCGAGTGTTGGAAGCCGGAGAGTGGCAAGGACAGCCAGGGTGGATAATCACACTCAATCAAAGCGGTGCGAAATTCGGGGCGTATGGTCCGCGTGTCGGGAGTTCAAGTCTCTCCTCTGATGCCAACTTTGAACGCTTTTCTCAAGCCAAATCCATTTGATCTTGGCGTAGCATTGACCTGCAGATCGACTATCAACATTCTCAGTGGGCTGCGGGCGCTAACGAGGTGTGGTTGAGGTGGTGCTCTAGGTGTCAGGGAAACCAAGTACGGAAATGGACCGTGGATGAATGCTGAAGGTCGCGGGGAGGTGTCCTGTAATATCACCGTCTGTCATGAGGGAATCTGATTTTGTTTCGTTGTCATCTCCGACAATCGTACAGGATGTGCATTCTATGGTTCGAAAGCCAGGACACTCATGCAACTTTCCTCTGACAAAGTTCCAGAGCAGCTTGCCTATGAACAGTCTCCCTGGACGTTCAACGAGGCCAAGGTGTAGGCTTGGTTCTAGCAACGAAGTGCCGGGCATGAGTGGCATTGGCCCAGAAGATAAACAGGCGTTGACCACCAGGACGGTGTAGGCGTGATAGTCATTGCCCAGGACCGAGACCTTATATCGTCTGCTTTTGTAGGTGAGCAGAGCCAAGACACCCGCGATCACATAAGCAGCATTTCCTAGCCGTTTCTTCAGCTGGTGGGACACTTTTTCCATCATTTGCGGACCAAAGCCAATGACCGCAATCAGGGTGAAGATATCTCCGGAGGCTACTTTGCCTATGTGAACTTTGTGGGGTTCAAGCGCATGTAACTGCCGGGGCAATGAAGCGAGGTTTTTTCCTCGAAATCCAACTTCTTGCGCGAATTGATTGCCGGTTCCAATTGGCAAAACCCCCATGGGCGGCAGCTCTGATCCTTCCCGTTGAAGCAGGCCTGCGACAACATCGTTAACGATGCCATCTCCCCCGGCTGCGAGGATTGCATCGTATCTATCGTGATCGAATGTACGGGCGAGTTCACGCGCATGTTCTGACGACTCACAGAATCTCACTGTCGCTTCGACACCGGTCTCTCCCAAAGCCTGCAGTGATCTGCTGAACTGTAGGTGTCTTGATCCGCCGCGGTGATAGCACACGATAAAGTAGTGACGAACATCCGAAGACAGGTCTGGACCGGCGGATGGTTGAAAAATTGTTTGCGGCGACAGATGCTCTTGGTTTTTCATCGGAGCATCTCGTTCAGCCGTCATTCTCGAACGCGGTCAGTTTTTCTTCAAGAGCGACGATTAACCCAGATTGCCCGCCACTTCTTATTGTCCCTGAGAACTCTGCTCGGCGCAGGGCAACCTCGCTCACTGCTGACTCAGCAAATACATCTGATATCATCCAACGCCCGCCTACTTTATCTAACCGATAATCGAGTTCGATGGGGTCTTTCGCATCCCTTTCTAGTAGGGTCCGCGCGATCAGGCTGCTCCGGGGGCCTGGCTCAAATCCCACAAAGGAAAATTTGTACCCCTTGTCATTCTTGACGCGTCGCACGAGGGTGCCCGTGAGGAACCGAGCTAGGACCTCTTGGTAGTCAGCCTGTTCGCTATCCGACCACTGCTCCCATACCCGTTTACCAACTGTTGCCCGGGCAAGACTGTTAAGCGCAAAGTTTTCGCGGAAAACAGGCAACAGAGCATCGAAACGATCTTTGTATGTGGTTGTGGAATCGTTGCGCACTGAGCTGACAAGGCTCTGTGAGAACTTTTCAACGACTTGACGTGCCGCCGCTGCGTCTCCTTCATCAGCTACGGCTTGAGCGGTGAAGGCCTGAGAGATCAAAAGGACTCCCGCCAAGACGAGACTGATCGCCCGTGCACGTTGCGCTATTTGTGATATCTGCATCTCTCGAACCTTTGAATTAGCCGCACTAGTTCCAATATGGACAGTCTGATTATATTGTTCATCTCTCCATTGTTGAAATTTGATAAAAAGAGAGTGAACTCGAGAAGGTGAGTATTTGTCGGAGTCTTGTTTATTGGCGCCCTGAATAGTGGCTATTATGGCCGGTCTGTGTATTCCCTGTAGATGCTGAAGCCGTAATGTTGTTCATCGCCAAACTGTCCACACGCATGCCAGGCGCCGTTTTACTCGTGGCGCTCCTCGTCACTGTTTTGTCGGGGTATCTGGCTGTAACAAAGCTGGGGTTTACTTCAGATACGACTGGGCTCATTGAACAAGATGAACCGTTTCGCGTTCACTATGATGCCTTCAAGATCGCCTTTCCGCAGCTTGTGCAGACCATATTGCTGGTAGTGGACGCAGATGACCCGGCCACGCTCGACGAAACATCTGAGGGACTGATCGCGGCTCTTCGACGGGAGCCGGAACTTTTCCCATCGGTTTTTCTTGCTGAGCAAGACCCCTTCTTTAAGAGAAATGGTCTCCTGTTCTTGGACATTGAAGAGCTTGAACGGGTTGTTGAGAAGCTGGCTGAAGCACAGCCAGCGCTCACGACGATTGCGGCAAACCCGAGCTTGACGGGTCTTTTGCGGTTGTTTGAGTTAGGCCTAGATGCTCTAGAGGATGGCAATGATATACCGCCCGGCTTTGCGAAGCTTGCCGATGAAATTGCTCTCACTGCCCAGGCTACACAAAGGGGAGCGGTTCCTGCGCTGCAATGGACCAATACGTTGCTTGCAGCAGATGATGCAAAGTTTCGTCATGTTATTCTTGTTCAGCCGCGCCTGGACCTCAGCTCATCGAGCGCTGGGCGTGCGGCTGTAAAGCGAATTCGGACTATCGCTTCGAGCCCTCCTTTTGCTGGAGACCCTCGTATAACCATACGGACGACTGGTCGTGTGGCGCTGAGCTATGATGAGCTTAAGGCTGTTCAAGAAGGTGTGGAACTTGCGGGGGTTATCTCGCTTTTCTTTGTCGCGATCGTTCTTGGTTTTTTTCTGAGATCAATCAAACTCATCGTGGCAAACTTCCTAACACTCATTGTTGGTCTGATTTGGACGCTTGGGTTTGCTGCCCTGGCCATTGGACATTTGAATATGCTCTCAGCGGCGTTTGCTGTTCTGTTTATCGGCCTGGGCATTGACCATGCGATCCATTTTTCGATGCGATATTCCGAAGCTCTGGCAAAGGGTGTCGATAGTACGGATGCAATTGGTCTTACGGCCAGCGGGTTGGTTGGTCCCCTGACGCTTTGTTCGATTTCGTCGGCCATTGGTTTTGCGTCCTTCCTTCCGACCGATTACAAGGGCCTTGCAGAACTGGGTGTCATTGCAGCTGGTGGAATGGGGTTCGCACTTTTGGCAACCATGACTGTTCTGCCCGCTGCCATCATAAAGACCAATATCTCAAACCTCCCAACGATGGCCGCTGGCCGTGGGGGCAAGTTGACCCAATTCGTTGATCGATTTCACAAAGTCATTCTCATGTGTACTGCGGTCGCACTGGTCTTGGCTATTGTACCTGCGAGCCAAATGAAGTTTGATTTTTCGACGCTTGCGATTAAGGACAGATCATCTGAATCTGTTAGTACACTGATTGACCTTCAAGAGAGTGGCGATGCAACGGACTATACTGCAAATATCATTGCATCGCGTGCGTCCGCAGAGGCTCTAGCAGAGGAGCTAAAAAACCTTGCTGCTGTATCTGACGTGGAGACTCCAAATTCCCTGGTGCCAAAAGATCAAGACATCAAACTTGACATAATTGGTGAGGCTGCAGATTTTCTGTGGACCGTGTTTAGGTATGAGACCGAAAACCAGCATGAACAACGGTCTGGCGATGATATCGTTGCGTTCCGTCAGGTGGTCGCTGACTTTAACGATCATCTTTCCCGGTCAGGTGACGGAGATAGTTCATTTGAACGCTCGCTTCGTGACCTGTCTGTTTCTCTTTCCCAGATATTGGATGGCGTCGATGCGCAAGCTGAGATTGTGCAATTGGAAGACGCCATTATTCCCGCAATGACGAGTCAGTTAGAACGCTTGACCCTGTCATTGTCGGCGGAGGAGATTGCATTTCGAGATATCCCAGAGCCCCTTAGGCTACAATTTGTAGCAGTTGACGGTCGTGCGCGGATTGTTGCGAAACCTGAAGATGCAATTGTTGACGTCACCAGCCTCAATGCGTTCATCGATGCGGTGCATCAAATAGCACCTGATGCAACGGGGCGTCCGGCGGTCGAAGCGGGAGTAGGGCGGATTGTTACTCGGTCTCTTTTTGAGGCTGCCTTGTACGCGATTTGCGCCATATTTATTCTCCTGGCTCTGACGTTCCGGTCACCACAAACTCCTATTCTTATCATCGTGCCCTTGGTGTGCGCGACAGCATTTACCGTTGCTACTGCCAGTTTTATTGGTCTCACCTTTAACTTTGCCAACGTCATTGTCCTACCGCTTATTTTTGGTCTTGGTGTCGACAGTGGCATCCATCTGGTCACCCGGCGGCGAGAGGAGAAGTCAGTGTCAGCGACCCTGGACTCAAGTACCCCTCGGGCTGTGATGCTGAGTGCAATGACAACTATTGGTGCGTTTGCAAGCTTGTCTCTCTCTCCTCATGCGGGGACAGCTAGCATGGGTGTTCTGCTCACCATCTCACTCTTTTGGATTGTCATTGGGACTGTGATTATTTTGCCAGCACTCCTCAAATGGCAGGAAGGTAGATCCATGACTGAGGCGATAGCGTGACTCCCTTACGACTGACCGCAACGATGAGTATTGCCTTTCTGGCAAGCCAAATAAATTTCTCGAGCTTTGCAACACTGCTCCCATTTTATACTCAGGAGTGGCAATTGACGTCTGCGGAGGCAGGCTGGATCGGAGGTATTTTTTTCGCGGGATATGTTGTCTCCGTACCTATTTTTGGGCCGTTGTCGGATCGAATATCTCCAAAACTTCTGTGGCTGCTCGGTTCCATTCTTTCAGGGGCGAGCTCTCTAGCGTTTGCATTTTTTGCTGATGGTCTCCTTACAGCGATGTTTTTACGCTTTTTGAGCGGTTTTGCTTTTGGAGCGATGTTCACACCTGGACTAAAGATCTTAAGTGACGCTCTTTCAGGTAAAGCCCAGACGCGATCAGCGGCATTTTATACGGCGACCTTCGGTCTTGCGACCGGCGCCTCTATTTTTGTAAGCGGATTGATTGACGAGATGTATGGGTGGCAAGCCGTCTTCTATGTCGGCACCATAGGAAGCTTCGCCGCGACTGTTATTGTTACTGTTTTTGTTCCGGGCTCGCGGCCAACGAGGAAAGTGACGCCGACTGGTCTGTTCGACTTTGGCCCTGTCTTCCGCTCCCGAGGAGCTATGACCTATGTGACCGCCTATGCGGCTCATAACTGGGAAGGGTTTGGCGTCTTTGCGTGGGGAGTTGCCTACTTGGCCTTCCTATCAGCCCACAAGGGGGGTGTGGGTTTTGGAGGGTTCACCAACGCAGACGTTGCAGCCATTGGCGCGCTTCTGGCAATGCCGATAGCTATTCTTGGGAATGAGCTGGCTAACCTCTTTGGACGGCGGCGGACGCTTATTGTCATTATGTCGACCTCTGCGGTCTTTGCGGTGATTGTGGGAGGGTCAGGCGATTTACCTGTATGGCTTATTCTTTCTCTTTTTGCGATCTACGCCGGCCTCATTGGTGCGGATGCCGGTGCGATCACCGCCGGCATGATCCAAAATGCCCCCGAGGGATATGAGGGGGCGACGATGGCTATCCACACGCTTGCAGGATTTATGGCTGGTGCTCTTTCTCCCATCGCTTTTGGCGTGGCGCTGGATGTTTTTGGAGCTGGCACTATTGCAGGGTGGCAAGCAGGTTTTTCCGTCCTCGCTGTGGGGTTGATTGCCGGGCCGGTAGCTCTTTTGAGACTCCGCACTGAGCCGAAGTCCTATTAGGAGGGACGGTTGGATTTCCGCGTTTAGCTAAATGATCTGGTGATGTTCTTATCGGGTGATTTGGGTGACGTAGAGACCCACAGTTTGGCGTGCGGCTAGAACTCTGTGGGCAATTTGTTGCAGGTTGCCTCGATTTTCCCCCTGATCCAGCCTAAGAGGGGATCGGCGTCGGTGCGTCGGTGCCAGACCTGTCGAATGGAAACACCGGGCATCCGAATCGGGATTTCCGCAATTGCCAGATCATGTTGGGGAGCAACCAGGTGCGCAAATTTCTCTCCGCACAAGAACAGCAGATCACGTTCTTTAAGGAGTCGGGGTGCCAGCAGGTACTGGCCGATGGTTATCCTGCTGGGAATTTCCAAACCGGCTGCGTGCAATCCCTCGTCGACCAGGCTGTCTCTGTCTCTATAGATTGAGACTTTGACATGGGGAAAGTTTGTCAGGTCGGTTCGCAGTAACTTGCCCTTTTTTGATCGTTTCATCGCGGGATGAGCCTTGTCGAGAAGACAGACTGTTCGCTCGTGGAAAAGGTCGGTGCCCCGAAAGTCGTTTGTTGCCCCTGGTAGTGCTCCGATTGCGAGATCGAAGCTGCTGTTGCGCAGGCCTGCATCAATTGATTGTCTGTAAGAAGGGGTCGTCCAGATGGTGACATTTGCCGCTTCGTGGCGCAGCGTGTCGAACAGCCTTGGCAAAAGGATCGCGGAACAATACTCCGTCATGCAAATGCGGACTTCACCATTGGCATTTTGTGGATCGAATTCGCCATTGCTGGCGAGCAGTTTGCCCGTGTGTTCAAGCGCTGCATTTACAGCCGTTTCAAGCTGTCGCGCTTTCGGTGTTGGCACCATCATATTGCCCTTCCGGACAAAGAGAGGGTCATTGAGTGCGATCCTGAGCTTGGCGAGGGCTTCGCTGAGCGTTGATTGGCTCTTGCCTAGACGACGAGCTGCCCTCGTGACGTTTTGCTCTTCCAAAAGAGCACTAAAAGTAACCAGGAGGTTCAGATCAAAATCGACAAGCTCGCTGCTAAAATTGGTCATCGGTTTTTCCGATAGTTTAAAATCAGGATAATTACTTTGGGCGATTGTATTGTCTGGCGATCGGATCCGCAAATGCAGCGCTGTGGCTGAACGCGTGTGCACTCCTTACAGGGCGAAGTTATGAAATCTGGGTTGAAGTGGAGTTTGACCGCTGGTGCGGTTTTGGTTGTCAGCGGTGCTATTGGTGCTTTGTCCGTTGTGGGGTCGCTTGGTGGATTTGACAGCGTTGCGGATAACACTGCGGCGTCGTGCACCCGCATTTCGGGCATGCCTGGCGCAGAGGATATTGAGCCTGACTATGCCACCGGATTTGCTTATGTCTCCTCAGATGATCGTTGGGCATACGCATCTGGGGATGATCGTCCTGGTGCAATTTACCGGATCAACATGAATGAATATGGGGACGCAGAGCCGATCATAATGTCGGGCACCCAAGGCCTCGATAGGTTTCATCCGCATGGTGTTAGTTTCTATCAAGATGACGGTAGAAAATTGCTTTTTGTTATCAGCCACCGTGTGCCGGAGATCCCAGCTGAGGGACACGACATTTATGTCTTCGAAATTCAGGGCACGCATCTTGCGCTTGTCGAAACACTTTCTGATCCTGGTTTTCGATCACCCAACGACCTTGTCGCTGTTGGCGCACGGCAGTTCTATTTTACAAATGACCGACAGAATCTTGAAGAGGATGGGGCGCTCGGCGAAGTACTGTTCGGCCTGGCGGTCAGCGATATTGCCTATTTTGATGGAGAAGTGAGCCGCGTAGTTGCCGACGGGTTGGCGTTTGCAAATGGTATTCAGAAAAGCCCGGCGGGCGACCTTATCTATGCGACGGCCTATCGGGGCGGGACGACGCACGTGTATCGCCGTGATAAAACTGAGGAAACGCTTGCCCTGCTCGCTGTGATCGAAACAGGAAGCGGACCGGACAATATTACTATTGATGAGGGGGGAGATGTCTGGGTGATGGCTCACGTCAATACGCTTGCAACGGTCGCCCATGCCGGAGATCCCGATGCGCTTGCGCCAGCGCGTGTCTACCGGATCGAACCTGGTGCTACTACGGCGGAGACTGTTTATGAGAACGATGGAAGTACCATTTCGGCCGCAAGCGTGAGCGTTCCCTATCAGAATTGGCTGTTTATGGGCGCGATCTACCAAGATGGGGTGGTCGCATGCGAAATGTAAAGGTTGCTCAACTCGGTGACCACATTTGTGGTTGGGGTGAAGGATTGTGTTGGGACGAGGGAGCGGCGAAACTCAATTTCGTTGATTGCATGCGCAATCAGATCGGGGTGATGTCGCTCGAGAAACCAGCCGATGTGAGGTTTGTTGCTACTGGCTCGATGCCAACCAAGGTGCTTCTGACAAATGATGACGACCGACGCTTGGTCTTGTTGGAGGATGGGTTTTACGTTGTGGCAGACGCGGTGTGTGGTGAGGTGCCACGCATCGCTATGCCGGAGGCATCGGTAGGGCGATTCAATGATGCAACCTGCGACAAGCAGGGACGGATCATCACCGGAAATCTTGGCCTGGTACCAAACACTGACGGGGCATTCTGGATCTGGGGAGGTACTGGGTCGGCGGGACACTGGCGTGAACTTGCGGGCAGCAAGGGGAACGCCAACGGTCCGTGCTTCTCAGCCGATGGGCGTACCCTCTACTTTGCCGATACCCCGACGGGAAACATTCTCTACTACTCCTATGATCTGGAGACCGGCCAGGCGACAGAGGAACGCGTATTCGCGAACACGGTCGTGCTGGGTGGCGTTCCCGATGGTGCAGCGATTGATCAAGACGGATGTTTGTGGGTTGCTGTTTATGGTGGCGGGTGTGTGGCTCGATACATGCCGGACGGACAGCTACTCGAAACCATAGAGCTGCCGGTTCGAAACCCGACCGATGTTGCTTTCGCTGGAGCATCTCTCGATCGTGTCGTTGTGAGCTCCGCCATTGAACCGGCGGACGATGCCGGGCGTGTAAGTGATTTGGCTGGTGCTTTGTTCGAGATAAAGGGCGCAAACGTCAAAGGCCTCCAAGTAGGTAAGGTGAGGATATGACATCACGACTTGAAATTGGGCGCCGTGGCTTCTTGTCTCTGACAGGTGCGGGGGTGATGGCGCCGGCCGTTGCCTCAAGCAATGCGGATGGTGCGGCCGCGTCAATGTTTGCTCATGGCGTCGCCAGCGGCGACCCAACGCAAAACTCGGTTCTGATCTGGACACGAGCTACGCCAGTCGGCCTTCATAATGCCTCTGACGTTGCTGTCGGCTGGGAAGTTTCCATGGACATTGGTTTTTCAGATGTCATTCAGTCAGGGGATGTGGTTGCTCAAGCGGCAGCAGACCACACTGTGACCGTTGATATTGAAGGGCTGGCCCCTGGCACGACCTATTTTTATCGTTTCACGGCAGCGAATGACATCTCGCGTGTGGGGCGCACCCAGACTTTGCCGAGCAAGTCAGACCGGAATTTTCGTGTGGCTGTCGTCTCCTGTGCCAACTACGCGTCGGGATTCTTTAACGCTTACCGAGACATTGCTTCGCAGGATGACATTGATCTTGTTATTCATCTCGGTGACTATATCTACGAAGAAGGGCTGGGTGGTTTTGGAACTAATCATGCCCGGGAGATGAACCGTGTTCCCGAGCCTAACAAGGAGCTCGTTACGCTCGAGGATTACCGCAGCCGCTATGCGCAATATCGCATGGATCCGGATCTGCAGGATCTCCATGCCTCTGTGCCTATCATATGCATTTGGGACGATCATGAGATCGTCAATGGGACCTGGGCCGGTGGATCTCTTGATCATCTGGAAGAGGAAGCCGGAAGTTGGCCGGAACGCCGACAAGCTGCCATGCGGGCATATCATGAGTGGTTGCCCTTGAGACTTGAAGCGCCAGCGGATCAAAGCAGGATTTTTCGCTCTTTTGATGGCGGTGCCTTGTTTCGGGTGACGATGTTGGATACGCGCCACTTTGCGCGTGATGAGATTCTGCCGCGCCCAGATGGCCTGGTCAGCTACATTTCCGCCGAAGTTAAACGCAGATTCGATGGTCGGAGCGTTCTCGGCGATGAACAGGAAGCATGGTTGGAAAACGAAATTGACTCTGCCTCAAGTGCGAGATGGCACTTATTGGGGCAACAGTTCCTAGTGACACCGCTGCATGTCCCAGACCTGGAAACGCTGGTGGATATGGATGCGCCCAATCTGTTGTCGAGAGAAGCTCTCGAAGGTTTTGTTTCTTTCAGTAAGTTGAACCCCTTGTTCCTGAACGACAGTTGGGAGGGATACCAAACAGCGCGACAAAAGTTTGTGAAGGCGCTGGCAGAGAGCCAGTCGGCGCCTGTTGTTTTGACAGGGGACATTCATATGACTGTCGCTGCTGACATATTGAATGATGACCATGTTGTGGCACATGAGCTTGTCGCCCCCTCAGTGACAAGTCCCGGCATGGACCAGGTATTCCCGTCAAAGTCGGAGGGAAGCGTTGATCGCGGGTTTGAAGAGGAAAACGAGGGCATCCGACATTTGAAGAGTGGTAACCATGGATGGTTGCGCCTGGAAATTTCTATGTCTGATCTCCAGGCCGAATGGCGGTATGTGTCCAACGTTCTAGGTAAAGAATTTGAGTCCATACATGGTAAGCGTGCGACCATCAGGCGGACGAGCGATGGCTCAACAGAAATGAGCATCGTTGACGCGGGCTAGAATAGGGATGCCCCAGGCGTGGCATTTGCCGATGGTGCGAAGAGTTCTCTGCCCCGCGCCCAAATTTCATCCAGAACAAAATTCTGAAGACAGTGAACCTCTGGTCTCTGGTCTCTGGTCTTTGGCATCTTTGATCTCCGTGGCTGTCTGCGACCGGACGAGCCTGTGCCGTGCGGTCTGGTTTCTTCACGGTTGGATGCTGCCTGAGCGTCTTCTGACAAAATCTTTTTGCAAATAATATTGACTCTTAATAACAACAGTGACAAAACGCCCATGTAAGCGGGGAGATCGGACATCTTGTGCGTACTTGATGTTGCAAATAGGTCTAAATAGCTACAGGGGTTTTGGGGTAATGGGTAAAAATTTTGAGTGCAATGTGAGTTTAGCGGGTGTCCTGACGGGCAATATGGGGCGGTCAGCTCTTCTGGGTGGTGTATCCGCCCTCGCAATCAGTGGTGCAGCGGTACTTGTCTCAACAGGGGCAATGGCAGAGGAAGCACGCGACAGAGTTGCGCCCATCAGCGTGACAGCAACTCGTACGCCGATGGAGGCTTTTGCTGTCCCTGGCATGGTGACGGTCAAAGGCGCAGAGGAAATCGCGGAAGAAATTCCCTCTAACCTTGGTGATCTGTTCGACGACATTCCGGGCGTCACGGCAGTAGGTGGTCCGCGACGTACAGGCGAAGTGCCGACGATTAGAGGGTTCTCTGGTGCGGACATTATCGTAACGCTTGATGGTGCACGTCAGAGCTTCGTTTCGGGCCATGATGGCCGCGCATTTATTGACCCAGCCTTTTTGGGCGAACTTGAAGTGGTCCGGGGATCGAGCTCCGCACTTTATGGGTCCGGTGGGACCGGTGGCGTCATAGCGCTGCGCACACTCACGGCGGGCGATTTACTTCGAGACGGGAAGACCCATGGTCTGCGGACCGGATTGAGTTTTCGAAGTGGCAATGATGAGTTCGCCCAGCGCTTGTTGGCATATACGAAGCCCATGGAAGGGGCGGACATTTTTGCTGGCCTCGTGCTGCGTCAGTCTGGCGATGTGCGCTTGGGAAATGGGACTGAGTTAGATGCTGAAGATGACATCATCTCAGGTCTGGTGAAAGGCACGTTCGATATTGGAGATAACACGGCACTTCGTCTTTCCTGGCAGCGCTTCTCCAATGATGCCCGCGAACCTGGAAATGGGCAGGCTGCCGGTGGTGCTCTCAACGATAAAGACATCGACAGTGAGACTTTCACTCTTGGGTTTACCTCCAAACCCGCAGGGCAAGATCTTGTCGACTTTTCTGGTGTTGTCTATAGCTCAACAAACACGGTTGATGAGACGCCGCTGACGGGCACGGGTGCTGGCGTATTGAATCAACGCGACCTGGACACCGTTGGTCTCGAGATGACGAACACCAGCCGGTTCATGCTGTCAGATGATGTCGCTCTTGCTGTGACAGGTGGCTTCGAGGTCGCCAGGGATAGCGCGGTAGGCGCCAGCGGTGCGGGCGTCCGGGGTGGTGTGGTTACCGGTGATCAGGACTTCTTTGGTGCCTTTATCCAGACTAGTTTTACCTGGTTCTCCCCGTTCGGATTGGAAGATGGTGAGCTTTCCCTCACGCCGGGCGTGCGATTTGACACATTTGATAGTGCAAACACGGCTGGGACTGAAACGAGCGATAGCCAGGTCTCCCCGAAAATAACGGCTCGTTTTGCACCTGTGCCTTGGACCTTTGTCTATGGATCTTATGGTGACGCATTCCGCGCGCCACGGCTGGATGAACTCTTCCCGCTGGGAACCCATTTCCCAGTATTTGGACCTGGTGGACTTGCGGGTTTTAACACTTTTGTCCCCAACACGAGCTTGGAAGCACAAAGCACGACGACTTGGGAAGCGGGGCTTGGCTTTGAATTCGAAGACGTTTTGAGCGCTGGCGACATTTTCCAGGCCAAAGGTGGGTACTATTCAACTGAGGGTGAAAATTTCCTATCGTTAGAAGTTATTCAACGTGCCGACGTAACAAATCCACAATTCTTCCCGGCGCCCTTCCTGGTGCCAGGCTTCACGTGTCGGGCTTTTGTCTCGATTGCTGTTGACCCAACAGGATGTGGTGGAACTACACAAACAGTGAATATTGCAGATGCTGAGCTGTCTGGTTTCGAGCTGGAGACGAGTTATGACTCAGATCGGTTCCGGGTCTCTCTTTCTGGTCAGACAATGGAAACGGAAAACACGGCCACGGGTCAGCCCATCGGCATCGAACAAGCCGATCAGGTTACCGCGGACATTCGCGTGAAGCTTCCTGAGATCGCCTCTTTCGTTGGATGGCAGTCAACTTTTGCAGATGACTTCAGCGAAGGCACAGATACCAGCGAACATCGCGGCAGCTATCAGATCCATGAAGTCTATGCCCGCTGGCGTCCGGTGGAGGGGCCTCTCGATGGGTTCAGCTTCGGCGTGACGGCGGAAAATCTCTTCGACGCAGAATATCAGCGGGTGTCGTCTGACACGCTTGAAGAAGGCCGCTCGGTTCTGGTCGATGTCACCTACACCCTTAACTGGTAATCGGAGAGGAAGATTCAAATGACCGCAACTTCCATTGATCAATTGCGATCCAAAATTGAGACCGAGCGCGCCAACACCCCGAATATCAGAGCGCGGGATCTCGCGGAGCGATTGGAGATTAGCGAAGCGCAGCTTGTCTGTGCGGGTCTTGGCACGACTGTTACCAGGTTAACCGGCCCTTGGTCAGAGGTGATCACTGCCTTTGGTGATTTGGGTGAAGTGATGGCGCTGACGCGCAATCATGGCGTGGTGCATGAGAAGGTCGGTGAATACGCCAACATGTCATTTGGGGCGCATGGCGGCATTGTGCTCAATCACGACATTGACCTTCGTCTGTTTTTGAAGAATTGGGAGTTTGGTTTCGCCGTTAATGAGGATACACGGTCTGGTCCTCGTCGCAGCTTGCAATTTTTTGGGCCGGACGGCACAGCGCTTCACAAGGTCTATCTTCGGGCAGAAAGCAACGACACTGCTTATGACGCGCTCGTCGCACGCTTTATTCACGAGGATCAGGCGACGCTTATTGACGTAACACCGCTGCCTGCTGAAACGACGGACCGTCCGGACTGCGAGATTGATGCAGAGGGGCTTCTGGCAAAGTGGAGCACACTGAAGGATACGCATGATTTTTTCCCGCTTATCCGGAAGTTTAAAGTGGGGCGCCAGCAGGCACTTCGGCTTGCCGAAGGCCGCTTTGCCGAACGCGCGCCCGTTGATGCTGCGGAGCGTCTGCTTCACGCAGCGTCAGGCAATGGAGCGCCGATCATGGCTTTCGTTGGCAATAAGGGCATTATTCAAATCCATACCGGCCAGGTGACTCGCATTGAGCCGATGGGGCCGTGGATCAATGTGCTTGATGATGGCTTCAACCTCCATTTGCGGTCCGACCTTGTGACTGACGCCTGGGTCGTGCGGAAGCCGACTGAAGATGGAGATGTCACTTCAGTCGAGCTTTATGACAAAGACGGTGTGATGCTTATTCAGTTTTTCGGTGAACGGAAACCTGGACAAGTGGAACGCGATGATTGGCGTGCCATTGTGTCGGAGAATGTTTTGGACAAAGGGGTGGCCGCATGATTTCCCGGCGGTCAGCCCTTGCAGGGCTCGGCGCGGGCAGCGCAGTGTTCCTATCCAGGGGCGGTGCGCTCGCGCAATCCAGTTCATATGCCCGGATCATATCCGTTGGCGGTGCGGTCACGGAGACAGTGTTCGCGCTCGGACTGGGAGACAAGCTTCGTGCGGTCGATACGACGAGTACCTATCCAGTTGCGGCTCTGCAGCTCCCAAAGGTTGGGTACCTTCGTCAGCTTTCAGCTGAGGGTGTCTTGTCTATGGAGCCGGATCTCATCCTGCTCTCTAGTGAGGCCGGTCCTGCGGCGGCCATTGATCAGCTGAAGGGGTCAGGCATTCCTTTGGCACAAATTCCGGTCGGGCGGACCGCTGACGGACTGAGCGCGATGATCAATGCTGTTGGTGAAGCAACAGGTCTTACGGAGGATGCTCGGCGTCTTGCACAGAGCGTTGCAAAGCAACTCGATAGTTTGGCAGCTGGACTGTCTGCAGGCCCTAAGAAGAGTGTGCTGCTTATCCTTTCGGCGGGCAATGGGCCCCTGTTGGGAGCTGGCGCAAACACCGCTGCCTCGGCAATTATTGATTTTGCTGGCGGTGCTTTGGCCTTCCCGGAGATGGAAGGGTACAAGGCGATCTCCATGGAGCCTGTCCTGGCTGCCAACCCAGACTGGATTGTTTTGCCCGGCCATGTGTGCGAGGCGCTGGGTGGTCCAGAGGGCGTTGCCAAATTGGACATTGTTTCTCGCACCACAGCTGGCGCTGAGGGCCGGGTGGCCATAATCGACAGCCACTATCTGCTTGGATTTGGTCCTCGAGCTCCAGAGGCTGCAGCTGACCTTGCAACTCTTCTCTACCCGGCGGCCGACATTCCCACATTGGGGCGCGAAGCTGTCCCATCGTCACATGTGACGGTTTTGGGGGCGCCGTGAGCACCCTCGAGATCCAGGAGCGGGGACGCATCGATCTTTCGGTGGTCTTGCGGTCTTTGACATTGCCAGGGCTTGGTGTGTTGCTCTTTGCGGCGGTGTTAACCGGTCTTACCAGTGGCGCTGCCGATCTGGGGGCCGGGGACGTTGTTACTGTCTTGTGGAGTTTTGCGACGGGGCAGGGTGCCGTAGACCCTCTCGCACACGCCATTATCCTGGAAATCAGGATGCCGCGGGTTTTGCTCGGCGGCATGGTTGGTGCGACGCTAGCGGTTTCGGGTGCTGTTCTGCAGGCACTGTTCCGCAACCCTCTTGCAGAGCCCAGCATTATCGGTGTGTCGGCGGGCGCCGGGGCCGCAGCGGTGACGACGATCGTGCTCGGCACAGCGTTTGGTGCCATGGGTGCAATCATTCTCTATGCGCTTCCAGTGGCTGCATTCGCTGGTGGGTTTGTTGCGACGATGATTGTTGTTGCGGTTGCTCGGGTGAATGGGCAGACGCCGATAACAACGATTTTGTTGAGTGGCATTGCGGTGGCAGCGCTTGGCAGCGCCATCATGGGTCTCATGATGTTTATCAGCAATGATGAACAGTTGAGATCCATCACGTTTTGGATGCTTGGAAGCTTAGGCGGTGCGACCTGGACAACGATACTTCCGGCTATCGCGATCATGAGTGTCATTCTCCTCGCGATGCCCATGCTGATGCACAAGCTCAATCTTATGTTGTTAGGAGAACGGGAGGCTGCCTCGCTCGGTTTGAATGTGGACCGGTTCAAATATCTCTGCGTTGCGCTGGTGGCCGCAGGTGTGGGCGCTGCGGTTGCTGTGTCCGGCACGATTGGTTTTGTGGGGATCGTTATTCCCCATCTGTTGCGCATGGTGGTTGGTCCTGATCACCGCATTCTCCTGCCTGCATCGGCGCTTGGGGGAGCGGCACTTCTCTTATGGGCCGACGTAGTTGCAAGAACGCTGGCACCACCCGCGGAGCTGCCTATCGGTGTTCTGACAGCGCTGCTGGGCGCTCCCTTTTTCCTTTGGTTGTTGCGCAGAGCAGCGCGGGAGGGAACATCATGGTGACCCTTGCAGCGCGGAATGTGGATGTGGTGCTGGGGTCGCGTCAGGTTTTGACCGGCGCGTCCATGGAAGTCCACCCGGGTGAACTGGTTGCGGTTCTCGGTCCAAATGGGGCGGGTAAATCTACCTTCCTCAACGTATTGAGCGGTGAACAAAGAGTGCTGAGCGGAGATGTGCGAATAGGCGAAGATGAACTTCAACATCTCTCTCCTGCGTCTCTTGCCTGCAAAAGAGCTCTGATGCCTCAAAAGGCGTCCCTTAGTTTTCCCTTCAAGGTGCGTGATGTGGTGGCCATGGGACGCGACCCTTTTCGAGCCTCGGTTGATGCATCGTCGAACAGGATTGCTGTCGACTGCGCCCTTGAAGAAACAGACATAGGTCACCTCGCTGGACGGGTGTACACGCAACTGTCAGGCGGGGAGCAGCAACGTGTTCAGCTCGCTCGCGTGCTCGCACAGATATGGCGGGAGAACGACGATGAACCTCGCTTTCTTCTCCTGGATGAACCGACGTCAAGTCTCGACCTCGCGCATCAACATTCCGTTTTGCATTTGGCCGTGAGGCTCGCGGAAAAAGGCGTTGGCGTGGTGGCTGTTGTTCATGATCTCAATCTTGCGGCGCTCTACGCAACGCGAATTGTCATTCTTGCCAATGGGTGTGTGGTGGCGACCGGGGCTCCTGATGATGTTCTGCAACCGTCTCTGATTGCAGACGTGTTTGATCTTTCTGTTCACCAGGTCGAAGACCCGGATACAGGGCGCAGGCTAATCGTGCCGACAGGCAATCATCGGCGGAACGCCTCCGTCATTGATTTTCGACAGGCTCTTTGAGTAGGAAATTTAACGATGGAAGAAACTGTTCTGAGTTCTAGCGGATCAGAAGCGTCGGTTGTTGACCCTCAGGCGGTTGATGCTCTTACGGCGGCACTCGAGTTGGCCAGTGCGGGTGGCCCGGTTCTCTATCTGCTCGCCGCTCTTTCTTTCGTCACCCTTGTGTTGATTTTTGCCAAGGTGATGCAGTTCTCCTCAGCACGGCTGGGAGAGCGCGCAAAGAGAGGGGCTCTAGCGCGGGTCCGGACGGCAACCCAAGCCGCGGTCAACGCGCTGAAGGAAGAGAAACAGATTGAGAGGGCAGGGTTTCGCGCTGCCCGCCGTGAGCTGAGACCTCTGGAAGGTGGCCTCGGAATGCTTGGCTTGATTGCCATGTTAAGCCCTCTTATCGGTCTTCTTGGGACCGTGGTCGGCATGATCGATGCCTTTCGAGCTCTTTCCGAAGCGGGCGGTGCGGTTGACCCGGGTCTCTTGTCGGCAGGTATCTGGGTAGCGCTTCTCACAACAGCCGCTGGGCTGATTGTCGCAATTCCAGCAACGCTTGCTCATGGATGGTTTGAAGGACGCTTGACGCGGTTTGCGGACCTTGCGGAACAAGCGATAGGGGAAGTGGCGGAGGTTCGCAGAGACCTGCCAAAGACTCTTGGAATGGCTGCGGACTGAGGAGCAGCATTCATGGTTTTGCGGCAACCTAGATCGAAGCTGGTTTTGAGTCTGACCCCGCTCATTGATGTTGTCTTCATTTTGCTCATTTTCTTCATGCTTGCGTCTCAATTTGTGGATTGGCGTCAAATCAAATTGACGCCCCAGGCGCAGTTCTCAGAAGCGGTAGGCGAGGAGCAAACGTTATCCCTGATATTGCAGAACGATGGATCGTTCATGCTGGACGGCCAAGCCGTTGAAGGATTGCAGCTAGCGATAGCTGCACTGATCTCTCACGGGAAAAACAGAACCGTTTTTATTGAGCCGGAAGAGGACGTTGAAATTCAGAGCGTCATTGACATGATCGAAGCTTTGAATGCGTCTGGCTTTACCAAGGTGCAACTTTCCGACGCAGTGGGGTACGCCGCTCCATGAAAACTTTGCGCGCCAGAACGACAGGTTACAAGCCAGATGGCACCTTGCCATTGATCAATATAGTTCTGTTGTTGGTTCTGGCTTTTATGATGGCGGGTACTTTTGCAGAGACCTTACAACCTGAGTTTGATCCTCTTCGATCAGAAGCAGAAGCGCCCAGAGAAGAGGTGGTGCAAACAGTTGTTCTGACGATGGATGCAGAAGGTGCCCTCTCGCGAGAGGGTATCAATCTCACCAGTGATGACTTGGGCGCTCTGCTAGGCGTTTTAGGGAGGGGCGACGATGTTTTGGAGGTGAGAGCGGATGCACGAAGCCCGGCGGTTCGGGTCATCACACTTCTGCGGTCCGCGGAGGGGGCCGGTATCCAGCATGTGCAGATTGTAACACTGGCGCGGAAGTGACGATGATTGCACTCAACCCATCCCCTAGGCTCGGTCGTTATATTCCGGCTGCCATCTTTTTTGCGCTTGCAGTACATGGTCTGGTGTTGGGTGTTTTCTTCTTTTCTCCACCGTCCGGCGGCGGTGGCGGGCAGGTGCTCGGCCAGCTGAGCGTTCGTCTGGGTGGTTCTGGTGCGGCTGGGCCGGTTGAGCAAGCAACGGTTGAGCCTGTTGTTGAGGCGCCTGCTCTCCCGCCTGAGCCGCGGTTAGAACCACAAGCTCAACGTGTCGTGGAGACAATCGCGCCGAAACCACGGGTCGTTCAGGCTATGCCCATCGTCCGTCGGCCGGTGGAAGTTCCGCGGGTGACGGAGCCTGTTGAGCAAGAGATGCTCGAGAAGCAGGCGCCTGGAGACCAAGGCGATGGCAACCCTGTTGGAGCATCAAGTGCAGGAACTCCAAGCCTTGGTGAGGGGGCAGTTTCACAGACTGCGGGTATTGGTGCCTCTGAAGCAAATGCCGGGGGCGAACGGGACGCTTATCTCGCTCTGATCCGGGCCCGCATTGAACAGAACCGAACCTATCCTTCTGCCGCCCGCCAACGCCGGGAAGAAGGTATGGCGACGCTGAAGATCACGATTGATGGGCAAGGGCATCTGACTGATGTCCGCGTCATCACCGGTTCAGGCTCGTTTCATCTGGACCGGGCGGCGAAACGGATGGCTGAAAAGTCGGCGCCTTTTCCCCCGCCGCCTGTCGCGCCCTTTTCAACACATATCCCCATCGTTTTTGCTCTGAGGTGACTTGAGCCTCCAGACCTGCTCAGGTTAGCGGAAGCGGCTGAGCTACGTGGGTAACTCAAAAGCTCAACGGTCGCTGATATTGATGACGAGCCCGAGGACGTTCTCGTCCTGGTTCGTGGCGCACTTTTCAATAAGAGTGTTGGTGCGAACGGAAAGCGTTTCTTGATGGCGCTGTCCCACCAGCATGGGTGCAGCAGGTGGCGATCGGTTTGACCTTACTATCTAGAGTCGTCATGTTGCGGCAGGACAGTGTT
The DNA here is from genome assembly GCA_036784875.1 of Internoretia fryeana. Lineage (NCBI taxonomy): Eukaryota > Phaeophyceae > Ectocarpales > Acinetosporaceae > Internoretia > Internoretia fryeana. Next base: position 24,637 of record JAYMFV010033227.1, on the reverse strand, counting down.
TGTCGCAGATCACAGAAGGGGACGTTTTGGCGCAGGATACTGATACGGACTTGACGTTGCTAGATAGTGCAACGCTGGAGCGGCAGCAAGCTCAACTGCTCTATGAGCGTGCGCGTTCATCTGCCATAGCAGTTTTCACTATTGTGTCAGTTTATTGCGCGATGCTGACATTCACGGTTCCCTTGTCCAGCGTCGCGATGTGGTTTTGTGCATCGCTGTTTATGATTGCCGTAACGCTGGTACAGCCTGTCTGCTTTCGCACTGCCGGTATCACGCTTGAGAATGCGCGCGATTACCTTTGGTGGCATACGCTTATCTCGAGTGTTACGGGTATAACGTGGGGTTTGGGCAGTATCTTTCTGACCAATGTTGATGATGTGCTCAGTGTCTTCACGACGAGTATGATGGTGCTCGGTATCACGCTGGGGGGCGTTTCTCCTCAATCTGCGTACCGTCGTTCTTATGTCGGCCTCGCAACCTTTGTGATGCTGCCCTACGGCTTTTTCATTTTGCTCACTGCGCCATGGCCTGTGTCGGCGACTGGGGCTGGTGTGCTGCTGGGCTATGCCTTTTTTATGTCTTCCAGCGCGCGAGTTGAACTTGCGACGCGTGATGCCATTGCTGTTCGACAGAACAAGGCTCTTTTGGAGCAGCTGCGTGTTCAACGTGATGAGCTGCAAAAGGTCAGCGACGACAAAACGCGGTTTTTGGCGGCCACCAGTCATGATCTGGCGCAACCTTTACACGCTCAAGGCTTCTTTCTGGCGGCGTTGAAGGACAAGCTAACAGAGCCAGCTCAATTTGAATTATTGGCAAAAATCGAAAATAGCTGGCGTGGACTTGGTAATCTTCTTGATGGACTGGTTGACGTTTCGCGGTTGGATGCCGGCGCAATCGTTGCCGATCAGAGGACTCTTGACCTGGGGTCTTTCGCGGGGCGGATTGCCGGTGAGTTTACTGCCGTCGCTGATGAAAAAGGCGTCGACCTTAAAATTGATTGCGGATCAGTCGCCGCGCAGACCGACCCCATATTGTTTGCGCGAGTTGTCCGGAATCTTTTGTCGAATGCTATCAAGTTCACAGACCCTGGCGGGCGTGTTGAGGTATCCGTTAACGCGCAACCTGAGATGATTGAGGTGCTGATCTCCGATACAGGTTGTGGCATTCCGTTGGACAAACAGACGCTGGTTTTTGATGAATATGTGCAGCTTGGCAATAGAGAGCGGAACCGGGAGAAGGGGCTGGGTCTGGGGTTGTCAATTGTTCGCAGACTCGCAAGTCTTCTGAAGATTGACCTGTCTCTTGTTTCAAATTTGGGAGAGGGGACAGTTTTTCGCTTGGGAGTCCCGGTGGCAAACCTGGGGCAGGATGGCGAGCTTGGTCGCGAAGAACAACGGCAGGGCCGGGGTCCTGTTGCGAGTGATCTTTGTATTCTGATTGTTGATGATGAGGATGCCATTCGATCGGGCATGACGACGCTTCTCTCAAGCTGGGGATGTCAGGTGCTCTCAGCCGGTAGTGGCGATGATGCAGTTGCTCTCTTGAGTCATGATCAGGCAACGCCGGACGTTCTTCTTATTGACCGTCGGCTCGGGGGCGCAGAAACCGGGATGGATGTGGTTGAACGCGTTCGTGACGAGCTTAACGAAGACATTCCTGTTGTTCTTATGACCGGAGACATTGCCGCTGCGCCGGAAGATTTTTCGATACCGGGGCTCAAACTGCTCCATAAGCCAGTTGAACCGTCGATGGTTCAGAGCCTTCTGGCTGAGATTGCTGAACGCAAAACAAACGCGGCCCGCGACGCTTTCTAACTACGAAGGCTTCTATTCGAGGAGCCCAAGTGTTTGCGCCTTGCTGACACAAGCTGTGCGGCGCGTCACATTTAGCTGTCGGAATATCTGCTTAACGTGCGTCTTGACAGTATTCTCACTGATGGCGAGTACATCTGAGATGCGTTTGTTCGAATACCCTTCAGCGACGAGCTTGAGTACCTCCATCTGACGGGGGCCTATCAGGGGCTCATCTTCCGTAGGCGGCTGCGCGTTCGTCGCTTGTGGTGATCTTGAGCTTGCCTCCATCACGGTCCACAATTCCGGCGGCAAAAATACCTCACCCTTGAGCGCTGCAGAAATGCCCTGGCCAAGAACTTTGGTCGGTGCGGATTTTGGAACAAATCCCATTGCTCCGTTTTGAAGAACTTTTTCCACTGGGGGCAGCGTGTCTATTCCGGACACGATCAGCACGGGAACCTGACACTGGCGTGCCTTCAGTGCGAGGATGAGTGCGATCCCGTTCATTTCCTCCATGACAAAATCTGAAACGATAAGGTCGAAGGTGCGACCATCCTCGATTTCGGCGATTGTCTCGCGCGGCGACGCATAACTCTCACAAACATAGGCAGGACTAAGAGAGTTGATGACTTCTCTCAGGCCGTCCAAGAACATCTGATGGTCGTCAATGAGCGCAATGTTGATCTTTTTCGACATTAAGTGGTGCCGGGCGTTTCTGGAGATGTCTTTTCAACGAACATGTTGAAGCTTATCGAGATTCTATCTGAGCTGCTATTGTTTGCGGCGACAGCGTGTTGAAGCCAGGCGGGAAAGATGACCAAGCTTCCTTCTTCGCATTCATATTCAACGCTCTGGCTGTTCAGAAGGCTTCTGCTTTTCAACGGAAGTGCCTGCATTGCGCGCTCGCGTACCGGATCATAGAACTCAATGTCTCCTGCGTCTGGCGGCAGAGTGACGTAATATGCGCCCGATAGAAATGCATTTGGATGAATGTGTGCGCGGTTGTAGGCGCCGGGACCATTTCGGTTTGCCCACATTTCAGCAAATTTCAGATGGTACCCATTAAAATCAAACCCCAATGACTCGGCGCACTGAGCACACGCTGTGCCAATGATGCGTCTGATCTCTGCGAAGTCTTCGTTGAAGTGCAAATCGGCGGCGCTATGCCACCCCCCTACATTTGACCGTTTGATCGAAGACCCGCTTGCCTCAAGGGCGCCGATTTTTGTCCGAAGATCTATGTTTATCCGCTCATGGTCGACGACTGTGCGCAACCAGATGGGCACGGAGAACAGCATTTCCGGCGCAAATGTATTTTGGGTTTCGTTTGAACCAGTCACTGTTCGTATGCCTTGCAGGTTGGGGTGATGTCAGCAGGATTAGGGGTAATGCCGGTCCAGCCAGACCAGTGGTCCGCCGATGCCGTTATGATCATGGAACACTGATCGTTTGCCAGCGCATGTTGGTAGGTCAGAACGAGCTGGAGCGGGACGATTTCATCTTTATCACCTGCAAAATGAATTTGCGGAATGCGGGAGAGAAGGTGGGCTTGATCCATTGGATTCAGAGAGCCTGTCATGGGGGAGACATTGTGGAACTCAGAGAACGCGGCGGTATCCAAAGGTGCGGCGAGCGTCACAAACCCTGACACATCTGACCGTCTTGCGGCGAGCAGGGCGGCAAGAGTGCCGCCGCCTGAATACCCAATAAGAATAAGATGCTTGGCTTTGTACTCAGTCATCAGATGGTCAATAGCCTGGTTAAGCGACGACACAACGGCTTCGCTATATCGCTCATTTGTCCAGAGGCTTTCCTGGCAGTTGCGGCTTCTTGCGCCGACAAATTGGCAAGGACGAGCCAAATAGATCAGGTTGGGTTGGTTGCTGGCGGCGACAAGCGATAAAACCGTTTGTGTGATGGGAGTTGGATCGGGCGATGGTCTGTCTCGTCTCTCCCACGCAAAACCATCCCCTTCGATGAACACGCGTAGCTCTTGCCTCGGTGATTTGTCTCTGGGGGCATAGCTGCGCAAGTCAAACGACTGTGTTGCCAGTGTCAGTTCTTCGTAGGTTGCAGGGACGATTGATGTGGCCCCCAACTGGCGCGCTTTCAGGTCAGGCGCACTGCAGCCATTAAGGCTCAGCATGCCAAGCGCGGCTAAAGGCCAGAAAAACGTTGCTAACTTCAGTTTCATTTTGTTTAGTCGATACCCGTTGAGACGATGATGATGACCGTCTTTCAGGAATTTTCCAAATGCTGATAAACGCCGCGTGGCTGCATCCCAATGATGTATTGAGTTTTTCGGTCAAGGTAAGTAGCAATAGGGACGGCGACTATACAGATGGAAGAAGAGCAGCAAACAGCATCAGCAGAGGCGTCAGAGGAGCAGCCGGGTACACAGATTTCGTGTTCTGGAGGTTTTGCTGACTGGCTGAGGGATCAGAATGTAAGTTTTGGCCTGACGTCCTATCAGTCTGGACGCCTTTACCTGGTTGGACATCAGCCGGGCGGTGTTCTGAGCTTTCATGAAAGACATTTTTCACGGGCGATGGGCGTAGCGGCAACGCGAGACCGGTTGCTGCTCGCCAATCAGTTTCAGATCTGGCGTCTGGAAAACATCCTGGCGCCTGGTCAGGAGATGGATGGATTTGACGCGAACTATGTGCCGCGAAATGCCCAAACGACCGGCGACCTTGATGCCCACGATGTGGGGGTTGAAACGTCCGGCCGCGTTATTTTCGTCAACACCAAGTATTCCTGCCTCGCGACGCCGAGTGTCACGCATAGCTTCAAACCGATCTGGAAGCCGCACTTTATCTCCCGCCTTGCGCCTGAAGACCGGTGTCACCTCAACGGTTTGGCCATGCATGAGGGGGAAGCACGCTACGTTACAGCTGTGTGTAAAAGCGACGTTGTGAGCGGTTGGCGCGACAGACGCGCGGAAGGCGGTTGCATCATCGACGTGAAGTCGAATGAATTCGTTACTCAGAAGCTTTCCATGCCGCATTCACCGCGCATGCATGACGGGCGCTTATGGGTTCTTGACTCCGGGCGGGGGCGTCTCTGCGTTGTGAACGAGGAAGATGGGTCTACGGAGACGGTTGCCTTCTTGCCTGGGTTCCTTCGCGGCCTTGCGTTCCATGGGCCTTTTGCCTTTGTCGGCATGTCGCTCCCTCGTGATGGGAGTTTTTCCGGACTTGAGCTTGATGGGGAGCTGGAAAAGCGAGACGCGGACCCCTGGTGTGGCGTGCAGGTTATCGACACAAGGAATGGTGATGTTGTGCATTGGGTGCGTCTTGTGGGCGAAATCCGCGAGCTGTTTGATGTTTTTGCGCTGCCGGGGGTGAAAAACCCTATGGCGCTGGGGCTTATGGACCCGAATCTTCAAACGATGATCACAATTGAGGATTGGGACGAGGCAGATCGCCCGTCTTAACCATGTTCATGATGATTTTTCGATTTTGTAACGTTTGCAAACCTCAGAAATCAGCCGTTTTTTTCATCTTTCACCCTTTTGGGTGAGTGACCGGTTTGCCGGGATTCCTTACTCATTTCTTAATGCGATGCGCAGGAACTGATCCTGCTGTTCGCGCTGAGTTTTGTATCGCCAGTTGGCAAATAGGGTGGGGCGACGAAGATGGCTTTGATCAAAGGCACGACCGGTTCAACTGAGAAGCAGACCGTTTCTGAAAGGCTTAATCAGAGCGCGTACAGCTATTACAGCTCGACTGTGATTGCTCCCTCGGGTGATCGGTCGACTGCAACGGGTTTGAAGCGTTTCTTTGCGGCGGCGCTCCTCTCGTCTAGCTCGATTATGGTGCTGGGCGGACCGGCCTCCGCAGCGACAATTTGCACACCTGGAACTACAAATGGCGCGACGATCACATGCGTGGGCCCTGCCACTAACTCGATTGCGCCGTTTGTGGGCGACGATCTAACGATCATTGCAACAGATGCCTTCAATCTCGATTCGACAGGCGTCACTATCAATCAGCAACGAATAAATTCCGGGATTTTCATTACCGGTAGTGGCGGGACGATCCAGCATAGCGGGACCATCCGGACTGGTGAAATCCCGGAAGGGATGGGGACCTATGGCCGTCACAATGGTCTCTACATTATTGGTGGGGCTGGTGACGTGTCGGCGGAGAACACCGCAACAGGCTCCATCACGACAACGGCAGTAGAGAGCGCTGGCATTCAGGTTTCGGCGACGACTGGTACCTCGACTGCCATCAACCGCGGCACAATCCTGACCCAGGCACGCGAAAGCTACGGTGTGGCGGCATCAAACGCGAATGCTGCGGTAAGTCGAAACTATGGGACTGTGACGACGCAGGGCGACCAGTCTCATGGGGTGTACGCCGAAACAAGCACAACAGGCGGATCAGCGACGGCAACAAACGCTAGTGGTGCAACCATCAATGTAGGTGGAGACCTGACTGCTGGTGTGATCTCTATAGGAAGCACTGGTGCGGGAACCAGTAATGCCTCAAATGCCGGTACGATCAACGTGACCGGTGATGATGGGGCGGCAGGCGTTGCGGCGCTGAGCGAAGATGGTGCTGCGACGGCTGGCAACACAGGACTGATCGCGCTTCAGTCAAATGTCTCCGACGCAATGAAGTATGGCGGTTACACTCAAGATATCGGCGTTTTTGCGAGCACGAATGGGACGGCGACGGCGACAAACGGCATGGGTGCATCCATCACCGACAGTGGCCAGGGTGGTTCCATTGGTGTTTATGCCACAGCGCGCGTTGTTGATCCATTTGACAATATGCCAATGATGGTTGCCATTTCTGGGGGCGGTACTGCGAATGCTACCAATGACGGGACGGTTACTCTCACAGGTGACAACAGCCTCGGAATGGGTGCTTTTGCCACTGGTGGGATCTCCACCGCGACAAATAGCGGAACCATCTCTGTCACCGGTCAGAATGCCAACGGTATTCGGGCAAGTGGAAACACGACGAATGTAGTGAATACGGGCAGCGTCAGCGTTGATGGAGCCGGGTCGGTGGGGGTTTATGCGTCTTCGCGGTCGGTGGCTACGACGAATATTACCAATTCAGGCACGATTACGCAGTCGGGTGCTGCCGGAATGACTCTATATGGCCCGGCGGCGGTTTTTGCTGCTGGCCCAACCGTCAATATTACGAATACGTCTACAGGTACGATCACCGGTGCAGATACCGCAATTCGTATAGGTTACGCTACCACAGTCACTATCGTGAATGATGGAACGGTAAATGGTAATGTTGATGAAAGCAGGCGGAAGCGCCCTGGCGGATTTGGAATGGTCGTCCCGACTTTCGCCCTTACCAACTCTGGGACCATTAACGGGCAGGTTGTTACTGGGTTCACTTTAGCATCTAAGATCATAAATAATGGCGGGACGATTGGCGATGGAACCTATGCTGTTCGTGTAAACGGCCCCAGCAACTCTGTGACGATTACGGGTATGGGCAATGTCATCAACGGTGCCTTTTCGTCCGTGACGGGGTATGCCGCCGCAGACAATGTGGTGAATTTTGGCCAGAGCGACACGTTGGAGATCACCAAGGGAACGCCTATGGGCAATTTCGCGATTGCTCAGTTTGGAACAGTGAATTTCAACAGCGGAACAACTCGGTTTGGAAATGAGACGGCGATCAACCTCTTCTCCTACTCCACTCCAACCCAAGTCAACGTGAATGCGGGTGCGACGCTGGCGACGAATTCTACGAATTTTCAAGTCAACGCGCGCCAATTGAACGTCTCTGGCATGGGGACATCTCGTGGGACATTGCAGGTGCCGGCTGGGTCAACGATCCGCGTGACAGGCGACACGACGTTTAATGCTGGCGGTCGCTTCCGGGTTGGTGTGGCGTCGGACACAAGTGCCGGGTACCTCAATGGTGGCGATGGCACAGTGACTTTCAATGCGGGCTCTGAGATCTATGCGGATGTCACCCGCGGTGTTGAGCTTACCGATGGCGGCTCCATTAAGATCGCCGGTGTGGATAGCGGCGAAGGCGGCATGATTGTCGACAATAATGTCGGTGGCGCGAAGGTTTATGACAATACGGTTCTCTTCAGCTTTACCTCAGAGGTTCGGACCAATAGTGAGCTCTTCCTCATCACGAAGAGAGAACTTCGGGCGCGCACAGCCACTGAAAACCGGGGTGGCCGCACCAATGCTGAAGTCATTGCGGATGCCATTGATGAGTTCATCGATAATGCCCCGTCTGACAATCCCATTGTTCGTTTCCTGGCGCAGTTCCCTGTGGAAGAACAGGAAGCTCAGCTGGCTAAGCTGGTCGAGGACACGCTTCCCTCGGAAAGTGGGTCGACTGGATCAAGCACAGTGGTCTCCACGGACATGGTGCTTGATCTCATCATGGATCGGCTGAGTGGTGGTGGGTTTACGGTCGTGGATAGCGGCGAGCGCCAGACGGGCGTGGCTGCTGGTGAACAGTTCCTTGGTGGTGCCGGGAACTGGGCACTCTGGGGCCGGGCAGGGGCCAGCTTTGCAGAGTTTGACCCGTCGGGTGTGAACGGTTTTGAGTCTGACACCTATGCGGTCTCTCTGGGGATGGATGGAGACGTTGCGGAGCATCTGCGCATGGGGCTTGCACTCTTCTATTCAGACACCAAGGTGGATGAGATTGGGACCGGCGCTAACAGCAATCAGGACATTGAAGGCTATGGGGTGCTGCTTTACGGCACCTACCGTCCGCAAGACTTCTATGTGAATGCCACTGTTGGTTATGGCATGAATGAGTATGACAGCAGGCGTCTGGCAGCTGGTGGTGTGAACACGGCTAATTATGATGGCACACAGTTCATGAGCCGGGTGGAAGTGGGCAAAGTGTTCTCAGAAGGTGCCCTGGATCTCTCTCCTCATGTGGGTCTGCGTTACAACAAGGTCTCGATTGATGGCTACACAGAGACGGGTATTCTGCCGACGACGGTGGGCAGTCAGAGTCTAACCTCTCTGCGGGGTGTGTTGGGTCTCAGTGGTCGTTACACGCATGTTCTTGAAGATGGGGCGAAGCTCATTCCTGAAGCCTATGTGCGCGGTCTGCAGGAGCTTGCTGATCCGAATGAGGCGATCACCGGGAATGTTGTCGGAGGTGGCAGCTTCATCAGCCAGACGACAGAGCGGGATAAGTTCTCCTACGCCACCGGGGCAGGCATCACTTATGAGATGGACGATCAGTTCTCGATCCGCTTCCTCTATGACGGGGAGTTCCAGACCGACTATCAGGAACATTCCATCACAGCTGCCATCCGGTACCAGTTCTAAAGGCGCTGTCCCCGCTACAGTCGGCTTGGCTTAATCGGTAAGGCCTAAGTGGTCGACCATGATCTCAAACAGCCCAGGCTGTGTGACCATGGTTGGGAAAGGGGCTTTGCTGTTGGTAAGGACAGGCACGCTCACGCCGGTGTGCTCTTCTGACAGGAAACTGTTGGTTGCATAGTTCACTGCCATGAGAGCACCTTCGGGTGTTTTTATTCGCATGACGTGGCCAGGGGTATAGACCGGAAGCCCGAAGGCGTCGAACAGACTCTCATTGGGAATGAGTTGGGCGGCCTGACCGTGATCGGCGGTTACAATGATCAATGTCCCAGGGTTTTTGTCTGCAAACGCCAACGCGCTCTGCAGTGCTTCTTCCAATTGTTCGACCTCACCTATGCTGCCACATGCATTGCGCAGGTGTGATTGCTTGTCGATTGAGGCGGACTCGATCATCAAGAAGAACCCATTGTCATTGCTTAGGTGATCCAGCGCTCGGTCTGTCATTAGTTTCAGACTTGGGATGCCTTCGAATTCAGGATTTTCCTCACAGCCTATGGGGTCTGGAAGCGTGACCTCACCCTGACTCCAGTGAACGCGGTTCATAAATGAAGGCGCTGGCTTTTCCGCTGATCGTCCGCCCTCACCTTGAAGTCTGGTGGGCAAGGTACTGGGGCCAAAAAGGCCAAGCCATCTTGTGTCTGGAGAGGCGGAGTTGAGTTCGTCGATGCTGCTGATGATTTGGAAGCCGGCTGCTTCGGCTGCTGTGGTTACGCTGTCGGTTCCGCCCTCCATGTTCGGCGCAAAATGTTTTGCGCCACCGCCAAGAGCAAGGTCGAGGTTTGAACTCACCAATTGTTCAGAGATAGAGCCAAGGCCGCCATTCTCTTTCATGTCTGGGGAGCAATCGATCGGGATGCGGTCAAAAAGCAGGGCGTCGTGCATCATGCTTGGGTTTTCGCAGACGCGTAGGCTGATATGGGCGTAGAAGGCGGCGACGGTTGCATCCGTGACGCTTGCAGTGCTCACTACGCCTGTTCTCAATCCAGCTTTGGTTGCCAGCTCGACGACGGTTGTGAGGTCTTCGTCCGAGCCTGCTGTCGTAGAAATACGCCCGCGGCTTGTCACTGTTCCCGTCGCGATGGAGGTGGCGCTGTTGGCGGAGTCTGCAACATAGACTGGCAGGTCAGGCTGCATATTGGAGACTGTTAAGACTTGAGCAATGCTTCTGCGTGCCATTGTATCGAGGGTCAGCTGTCCGTTGACCCCCGCCAGATAATTGCGGGCAATGGTAATCTGATGATCGTCCATGCCATCGCCAATAATCAGAATGACATTTTTTGCAGACGTCGCTTCGGACACCATCGCTGTTGTTTCTTGGGTTGCTGTCGATGCGGGTTCGGCGGAAGCCATGGAGCTGAAGACGCTCCCCCAAATAACGCATATTGAGCTGGCTAGAATGTGACGTTTGGTGAATAGGTTTTGCATGATGGATAGACAGCCTGTTTGCTCAGACACAAGAAGGGAACAGCTTTTGTCTGTTGGAGATAGGAAACCACGCACTAAGGGTAGTTTGGAAACCCCCTTTTTTCCAGGCATTTCGGGCCGCTATGCGGTGCCTCCGTAAGAAGGGGCGTCCTAGTCAGCGCGCTCGGGAAACTGGATCAGGACTCCATCAGGCGTTTTTCTAACAGAGATTATTTGCCAATAGCCGTCATCCAGGACATAGGCGTTTCCTTGCTCGTCCTCTTCGATTTTGGGGAGGCGGTTCATGTGTTCAGACTCCACGCCATCCTGATTGACGATGGACCGGGCGAGGAGAAAGCCTTGAGCAACCGTGATGTCTGAAACCAGTAGGCTCTGGTCTTCAAAGTCGCCATAGGGTGTATGAAATATGCGGGTGCTGAGTGTGACGCCATGGTCGTAATGTTGCGTCAATTTGGTGACGTCTTCTTGCCGCTCGAATTTGGCAGGCCCCACTTCGTGTAGATGGCTGGTCAACGATTGAAAACCACTTAGTGACAGGTCGGGTGCGGGAAGCGGGAGGAGTGCGCCGGCCTGGAGGTATCCCACAATACATGTAGCCTCAGCTTCAATTTTGCCCTTGATCCATGCACCACGCGTTGATGTGATGGCGTCATCTGAAACCGTTATCTGGTCGCCATAGGCAAGCGAGTGAAGGGTGGGTTGGTCTGCGTCCGGGGTTTCATGAACGGGTGTTGCCGGGCTGTAGGCATACAGGCTGCCCGCCTGGGCAGACACGTTGAGAGACAGCAGAGCCCACAGTAAAACCAGAACACCTAGTATGCCGCTCTTTTCCATTGCCTTCTCCCGATAACGTCCAAACTGTTATCAGGATAAAGCGGAATGCCTGATGGCGTAAGGCGCGGGGGTGCTGAAATGCCGCCGGTTTATGTCGCCCTGAGTGCCGAAAACGGAACCAAACGCTGCTGTTGTTCATCCCATAGGCGAAGCTTAAGGCAGGCGAAGCTCTGTCGGAATGTAAGACGTCTCACATTCGCTAACTCCGGATAGTCGCGTAGCACTGCTGGCAGGCGATAGTATGGAATGCGGCTGCTGAAATGATGCACATGATGCATACCAATATTGGCGGTGATCCACCGGAATCCTGGCGGAAGGTCGAAATGTGAACTGCCTGTCAACGCCGCATCATTGAGCGACCAATCATCAGACTCAGCCCAAAACGTATCTTCGAACTGGTGTTGAACATAGAACAGCCAAATGCCGACCGAGGCCGCCAATAGAGTGGTCGGCAGGTAAACAAGGAGGAATGGACCAAGACCTACTGCGTAGATTGCAAGGGCAACGAATAATGCAGTGACCACGTTGGTTCCCATGGCGCTTATCCAATACCGAGGTCCCGAACGCATAAACCCAAGCGGCAACCGATTGCGGACATAGTAGATGTAGGCTGGACCCACGCCGAACATGACCAGGGGGTGTCTGTATAGGCGATACAAAACCTGTCGCCACTTTGGGAGCGCCAGGAATTCGCGAACTGTCAGTGTATCGATATCACCTGTACCGCGTTTGGAAAGGTTGCCGGATGTTCCGTGATGGATGGTGTGGCTGCGTGCCCAAACGTCGTAAGGCGTGAGAGTGAGGACGCCAAGCGCTCTTCCGACCCAGTCATTGGCCCACTTCGTTCGGAAGAAGGCCCCATGACCGCAATCATGCTGGATCAAGAAAAGTCGGAGGAGAAAAAGGCCCGCACCAATGCTGAGCCCAAACGCCAGCCAATAGCTTACAGATAAGGCCCACCATGCAGCCCCCCAGAGGGCGACGAAGGGAAGAGCCGTGACGCCCAGCTCAAAAAGGCTACGTCTGTGACTGGGCACACGGTACTTGGCGAGAGTTTTGAGCCAATCTTTCTTGATGAGCTCGCTCGCTTCAGGAACTGATTTCTGCAACAGGGTCCCTAACTTTTCTGAGGGGGTTTCACATAGGCAGCCACGACAAGCCTACTCATGGTTTGTAACAAATATGTCTGAACAAATCTGACAAACTGCATATTGAGATTGATCTCTCCGAAAATCACTTAGTTTCCGCCAATTGCTGTGTTTTCGGCGACTATAGGTACAGCGTTAGGGCGGAGAGAACAAACCCGATCAGGCTGCCAATCAGGAGGATGGCGGTGGAGATAAGGCCAATCATAAAACCACGGCTTCGCTTTTCAGCCGCCTGATAATAGCCTTGAGCATAGATGATGCGACCGAGCGGGTAGAAAAGGCCGATCAGGCCGGCCCACAGGTCGCCAAAGGTCAGTGCAAACATCCAGAGGGCTGGTAGGAACAGGAGGAGCCCTTCTACTGTGTTCTCGTGAACGCGGAGCGCGCGGAGAAACTCGTCAGGTCCGGTGTTCTGAGGGGCAGGAACATCATGTTTTCCGCGGGATTTTCCGACTTGCACCGCCATCCACATGTAAATGAACAGGGTAATAACAGTTACAATACCTGCGAGCGGGTAGGTGAAGTCCATGCTGAAACAGCCTTTGATTATGTGAGTCGATACTCATCATATTTCGGCTTATTGGAATGGAAAACAACTGATCTTGAGGTATCGACTTTTTGAGGCAGTTTGTTGTATTGCCGAATTCATCTTGACTTTAGACAGCTTGGTGCGCCATCTGCACCCAGCGACACTTGCTATTTGATCGAATTTGTCGGTCTTCAGCCCAGCGCTTTGCGTGTTGGCCACGTTTCTTTCATCACATGTGGGCGTTTCGTTAGATAGGTGAAGTCAATATGGCAATCGCCTTGATCGTTGTGCCTTTAATAAAGTTCGCCCCCTGGTGTGATGTAAAAAAGGGGGAGTGCGGATACGTGTGAGACCACTTCTATGACCGATTTTAAAGATCTAAAACTCGCTGAACCATTGCTACGCGCGCTTGGTGAGGAAGGGTATGCAACGCCAACTCCGATACAGGGAAAATCCATTCCTGCGCTGCTTGAACAGCGTGACCTGTTAGGAGTTGCACAAACTGGAACGGGAAAAACGGCGTCCTTTGCTCTGCCTCTTCTCCATCGTTTGTCTCTGTCAAACAGAAAAGCTGTCAGCAACAAACCCCAGGCTCTTATCCTTGCGCCAACACGTGAACTTGCAACTCAGATTTCAGAAAATCTGTTTGCCTATGGCCGCCATCTGCATCTTCGTACAGCTGTGGTATTTGGTGGGACTTCGATCCGTGCTCAAATTCAGGCCATGGCGCGCGGGGTGCACATTCTTGTCGCGACACCCGGCCGATTTATGGACCTCATGGCTCAAGGCCATATTCTCCTTGATAATGTTGAAGTGTTTGTTCTTGATGAAGCAGATCGCATGCTTGATATGGGATTTGTGCGGGATGTCAAAAAAATTGCCGCTGCGCTGCCCCGTGAACGCCAGACAGTTCTTTTCTCAGCGACAATGCCCAAGGTCGTGCAAGGGTTGGCGAACGGTTTGCTAACAGACCCTGTTCGCGTTGAGGTGGCTCCAGCTGCGACCACGGCAGAAAAAATTGCACAAAAAATTCTCTTTGTTCCAAAGGAAAAAAAGAGGGAGTTGATGTGTGAGCTGTTGAAGGACGAGGCCATCAAGCGGGTTTTGGTGTTTACGCGGACCAAACGCGGTGCAGACCGGGTCGCCAAATTTCTTCAAAATAGTGGTGTCCGTGCCGACGCGATCCACGGCAATAAGGCGCAGAACGCTCGGCAACGCGCATTGGCTGGTTTTAAGTCAGGACGCATTCGGGCATTGGTTGCCACTGACATTGCGGCACGTGGCATTGATGTTGATGGGGTTACTCACGTTATTAATTTTGAGCTGCCAGATGACCCTGAGAATTATGTCCACAGAATTGGCCGGACAGCGAGGGCCGGATCCTCCGGTATTGCACTCTCATTCTGTGATCTTGAGGAGCGGGCGGTATTGCGGGATATCGAGAAAACCATTCGTCAAACAATACCGGTGATGGAAGATCAGCCTTACCATTCCCCGGAGATCGCGAGCGCTACCGGCACAGCGAAGCGCAAATCACAGGGCCAAAAAAGACCTCAAGGTCAGAAAAAATCACCAGGGCAGAAAAAGCCGCAAGGTCAGAGCAAGAATGGAAAGCGCAAACTTGCATCGCGGCGTTCGCGTCGACCAGCTGCGAAGGCTGCATAACTTCTATGATGGGACTGTTTCGTCGATCACCGTTTTAAGGTCAGGCCATTGGAGGTCTGGCGAAGGGGCCTCGACGCCCATAATCTTTTCGGCTAGCGCAGGCGGAGTGCCAAAGCCTAAGTCCAAATACTCAAACGATTTGAATGGCCTGCTGAGGAAGGATGACGCGGTTGCGGTTTCATCTGCCTCCGCCAATGTGTTTGGAGGAACCACCGTCACGAGATAGGCGCCGTGAGTGTCGTCTGCGGCGTAGGGCACGACAGTCAGATAAGCAGTGCCGAGTTTTCCGTTTGACATTTCTTCTTCTATTTCGATTTTGGCCCCGCACTTGTGTTGCAACATTGCCTGGACCCGCATCATTGTCGCGTATCTGCGTTCTGCGGGGATTGTGTCGAGGTAGGAATGCCCCATGGGATTGATTTCCAATCGCCCATCGTGCCCAGGGCCAATAAGGCCCAGTTTCACATCTCCATCCACGATTTCAAGAATGAGGAGGTGCGGTAGGACGGGTTTTAGGCTCGCATCGGGCCTAAATTTCCCGGCAGCCGGGAGGCACTCGCATGTGAGCAGCGATCGCCAATGCGAGACCAGAATGTCGCCCAACTCAATCTGCTGTTCCTTCTTCATCGATGAAACCCTCTTCGATGCCAAGGCGATTTGTTAGGTGAATTATAAAGTTCACAAATTGCGGAACTCTTAAGATAAAGACTTAAGTCTTTAGGGGTGTCTATCGAGGCGCTTGGGTGCGCAATTTTTCCTGTATCCTGTAGACTTTCGCGAATGTCTCCAGGTGCTGTGATGGGTGTGCGGGACGAAAGTAACAGAGGTTCTTCGGAATGATTGAGGCCAAAGGAACGTGTTTCTGTGGCGATGTCCGCTTCACAGTAGAGGTGGACCCGTCGAAGGTGGCCCTATGCCATTGTCTTGACTGTCAGCAGGTAAGTGGTTCAGCCTTTCGACACACAGTGTTTGCGGACAAGACGACGCTCAAGTTTCAATCCGGAGACGTGACAAAATTTGACAAGGTAGGCGATAGTGGAAACACAAGGCGCCAACTGTTCTGCGCGACTTGCGGGACGAATATTGGATCGGTGCCTCCAGAAGAAGACCCGGCGCCGTTCGCTTCCATTCGGGTTCCTATTTTGGATGTGAGAGATAAGCTTCCGCCACGCATTAACGTATGGCACCAGTCTCATCCAAGATGGCTTGATGACTTAGATAGCTTGCCTTCGCTCGATCAACAAAGCTGATTTGCCTCATATAACTATGCCTATGTCCAAAAGCCTCACAATGGGGACAGGTTTCCTTGCTTTTTCGCTCATCGGTATTGCCCAGGCCCTTTTCGGGCCATCGCTGCCGGCGTTCGAGCGGGGTTTCGATCTCGGGCCGGGTGCCGCCGGGTTGATATTGAGCGCACATTGGGTTGGAGCATTTATTGGTGTGTCTGCAACGGCGCTCCGTCTGCCTGCTTATGTGCTGCGCTGGCGCCCGACAGCCGGCATTGTGAGTCTCCTTATTGGGACGTCTGCAATTTCATCAACTACTTCCTGGGAGGTCGCGCTCATAGGTGCAGCCTTCAACGGGTGTGGGTACGGTTTTCTAACGGTTGGGTTTAACGGCTTCGCTGCGGCATCCTTTGGTGATCGCTCCCCAGTCGTTCTCAATGTGCTGAACGCTGTGTTTGGAGTTGGGGCTATCGGCGCGCCCCTGCTTTTGGTGTGGTTCACCGGTCGCCCCGATGCGGCGTTTTTCGCGATCTTTCTGTTTGCTCTGGCAATCTTACCCTTCGCACTTCTCAGCGATGACAGGGGGCCAGACGTCACAGACCGGGGCGAGGATCTTTCTGTGCTGTTTCGGCGCTATCGTTGGATCCTGTTTCTGATGGCGCTCGGTGTGGGGATTGAGATATCTGCTGTCGGCTGGGGCGCGACTGTTCTTGTTGCTCAAGGGATGAGCGAGGCTGATGCCGCTGTTTATACCTCCCTTTTCTATGTTGCCTTTACTTGCATGCGTCTGGCCGCTGTGGGGATTAGTCTTTTTGTGCGTCCTGGCTGGCTGGTCTCTGCCGGACTGCTGACCGGTGGCGTTTGCCTGTTTCTGACCTTCAGCGAACCGATCGCGCCCTATGCCTTTGTGCTTGCTGGTGCTGCCATCTCGTTGATTTTTCCGAACATGTTTGCCTGGCTGGCCCGACCAATGATGGCGTCGCCCAGGCTATCAAGCCTGCTCGTCGGTATGGGCATGTGCGGGGGCATAGCCATTCCAGCAATTGCGGGGATCGCTGTTTCCTTTGGTGGTGAACAGAGCGCATTCCTTTTCCTTGGAGCGCTGGCTCTCTCGGGCGCGGGTTTAGCTGCTCTGATGATCAGAGCGCATGGCCCCGAAATATCTGAATGAACCGAGTCGGTTCTCGCTTTAGAATGGGCAGGGATCAGAAAAGGTTATGCGTTGCCCACCGTCCGGGTGATGCAGGGTAAGAGATGTGCTGTGGAGCTGCAGTCTATCTGCCGCGTTAAACGCGTCGTCATGTGCGTAGATGTTATCGCCCAGGATTGGATGTCCAAGGCTCAGCATGTGGACGCGCAATTGGTGCGAGCGTCCGGTGTGGGGATAAAGTGCAACGCGGGAGGCGCCTGCTTCCCGATCAAGCACCTGCCAACGGGTTTCAGCTGATCGACCCTTCTCAAAATCAATCATCTGCCTTGGTCTGTTGGGCCAGTCGGTGATTATGGGTGCCACGACTGTCCCCTCATCCTCTGTCATTTTACCCCAGACACGGGCAGTATAGGTTTTTTTCGTCTTTCGCTTTTCGAACTGCAGGCCCAGGTGCCGATGCGCATTTGGCGTCATCGCCATGACCAGAACGCCTGACGTATCCATATCCAGCCGATGGACGATCGTCGCTGTCGGGAACTCAGTGCGGGCCCTGGTTTCAAGGCAGTCGGCGTGGGCGGCGGGCTTGCCCGGTACCGTCAATAGCCCGGATGGTTTTGACAGGATGAGAATGTGTGCGTCGTGATGCACCACCTTCAACGGATCTTGTGGTGGGGCGTAGGTGATAGGGCGAGGTGCATCTTGGCTCATTCTTCACCTATAGGCTTTCTCCGTGGCGACAGCAAAAAGAACTGCTGGCTCAATAGTGAGGTGGAGGCGGCTCTTCTCCTGGCGTTCCTTTTTTGCTGGTTGCTTCGATGTTTAGCAAGCGGTCGGCGAGCAGGGTGACCGACCTTGTGAGCTTGTCGATCTCTGTCCATTGAGCGCGGACAGTTTCATTGAGTTCGTCCAGAAGTTTCGTTTGATGGGCTACCTGAACCTCCAGATTGCCTATTTTTTCGTTTTCATCGGGTGAGGTCATAGAGGGTGATTTCCGATTCAGGTGTTGGTTTGCACGAAGTGCCGTTTTTCTTTAGCAGACAGTTTCTTGAGGTCCGACTCTGCTCGGCTCGCCGCCGCCCTGTCTGGAAATTCCGCCTTGAACAGGATTTGTTGGGGCGGGAAGCTTTTGGTGAATTTGGCACCTTTCCCGCTGGCGTGGGCAGCGAACCGGGCGTCAACGTCTACGGTGATGCCGGTATATAGGCGGTTCCCTGAACACTCCAGAATGTAGAGAAACCAGGGCTTTTCTTTCATTCTGCTCTGTATGCCTATTGTTGATGATGGGTGCGCACAAGTTTCTGGTCACAAATTACCATATCTTTTGTCATTCAAAAATGACTGGTACTGCACCTGATATCATCCTTCCCTATTTAGTGGGACGAATTGATAAGGGAGGGTGGTCATGACCGGTATATCGAGAAATTTGGTTCTATTGATGATGCTGACCATGGTTGGCCTCGTGCCGTCATTGGCATTGGCGGAGGGGCCTCTTGCACCGACCGAGGCCGGCAATGAAATGACGGCGAAGCTGATTGCCAATGCAGCCGATAATGATCATCGCATGGCTTACCAGGCAGACAGTATCGCTGGTGTCGTGATGCTTGTCGTTGTGGTGCTTGCTGCGGCCTGGTTAAACCACGCGTCTCCCAGCCGGCGGGTTGTCGGGACGTTCCTGACGGCGGCAATGACATTGGGCATAGGTCTGATGATCGGCTGGCTCCAACTGTTGGGCTCGCTGGACACTGTCCGCCCACTACTTCTTCCGACCGACGATCTGAAACCCAATCTTATGAGGCTTTTGGGGATTGCCTTTACTATTGGCGGGCTGTTTTTGCTGCTGGTGACTTATTGGCAGACCAAACGAAGCGATGTGTTGGCATTGCAAAACGGAAATGAATCAGAGCGATATGGTCGTGCGACACGGATCATTCACTGGACGACGGCCCTTCTTTTTGTTGCGCTGATCCCCATGGGGATTTTTACCTCAATGATCCCGGAGGATGTTTGGTATCGGCAGGGATACTATGTTGTGCATAAATCCCTTGGCCTTACAGTGTTGTTGCTGGTCATCCTTCGCCTTTTCTGGCACCGGGTAAGCCCGACCCCAGGATTAGATTCTGGTCTAAAGCCTTGGGAGCGGAGGTCTGCTCATACGGCTCATGTGTTGCTCTACATCTTGATGATCGGATTTCCGATCACCGGGTTTGTCATGTCGACTTTTGGTGGCAAATACTCACACTTCTTCTTTTGGGATACGCCTCTTTTCTGGGCGCCAGATGCGGATCTCATTGTGCCCTGGGCGGTTCTTCACAAGCTCGCGCTGCCGATCATATTTTATGTGGTGTTTGCAGCTCATATTGCCGGTGCCTTGAAGCACCGGTTTGTCGATAAGCACGATGATGCCTTCAAACGTATGGTGACCTAACAGAGCGCTACCCTCGTTTGGCGCAATATGGTATTTCCTTCCGGAACAGTGTTTCGGGCAGTAAATGGCTAAGAAGAGAAGCGATGCGATCCGCGGGTTGGCGGGCCTTGGGGCCCGAAATGGCCCAGAGGGCAGCACATTGGGAGATGTCCTGGACGGGCTAGGCGACCGGAGCTTCGGCTGGGCGCTGCTGCTTGTCGGGTTGCTCAACATGCTGCCTCTGCCATACGGGTCCAATCTGATTTTTGGCGTCCCCGCGTTGTTTATCTCGGTTCAGATGGTGATGGGGCGCCCCGACCTTTGGTTGCCAAAGTTTCTGCTTAACCGTCATCTCAAGAGAGAAAAATGGCGTAATGCGGCGTTGAAAGCCCTGCCAGTTGCGCGGCCTGTGGCGCGCCTGACTAAAGCCCGCCTGTCTTTTCTGTTTGAAGGACGTGCTGAGCGTCTGCTGGGCGGCTTGCTGCTCGCCTCTGCAATCAATCTGTGTCTGCCAATCCCGCTTAGTGCCTGGTTGCCGGCAATTTCATTTGCCGTTTTGGGGATCGGGCTGATTGAACATGACGGTGCCATCGTCGCCTTGGGCGCGACGCTCGCCACGATTTCAATCCTTATTTCGATTGCGATCATCGTCGCATTCTATTTCGGCATTGGGTACTTCGCCACATGATCTCAAGTGAGGTCGCAGTTTGACTGCTTAAATGTCGAAGGTTTCGCCCAACATTTTCTCGGATGCCGTCCACAGTTTTTTGGCAGCGTCGGCGTCCTGTGCATGTGCCTGCACGCCAGCAAATGGTACATCGTCTCTGGCAGGTTCTGCGATATGACAATCTTCGCAATATTCGCCGCCGCGACCATTTAGGCTCGTGCTGGTTGCAGCCCAGACAGCTGTTGCTGCGCCGCCTGCGGGTGTTTTGAATCCTTCCCGAACATTGCCGTCATCATCGACCCAACCCATGCCTTTGATCTCAGCATCTGACATGTCCCGTTGCAGGTTTGTCATAATACCGCCGGGGTGGACGGAGAAGGCGTTTACCCCTTTGCCTGACAAGCGGCGGTTTAGCTCAACGGCAAAAAGGGCGTTGGCTGTTTTTGCCTGCCCGTAGGCGACCCACTTATCATAGTCCGTGGTTTCAAAATTAATGTCGTCAAAACGGATGGGTGACAGGCGATGTCCGATGGAGCTCAGGCAAACAACGCGGGCAGGGGCTGCCTTGATCAAGGCAGGGACCAGTTTGCATGTGAGTAACATATGGCCCAAATGATTGGTGGCGAACTGACTTTCATACCCTTCAGGTGAGCGCGCCAGTGGGCAGGCCATGATGCCGGCATTGTTGATGAGAATGTCCAACCGGTCATGGTTGGCGAGAAACTCTTCCGCAAAAGACCGCACGCTTGCATAATTGATGAGATCCATCTGGGCGAGGGAGATGTTTGGATTTCCTGTGTCCTCAGAAAGGCTTTTGGCGACCTCATTTCCCCTGTCGAGGGATCGCACGGGCAGGGTGACGGCAGCACCAGCTTGTAGAAGCGCGCGGGCCGTTTCTACTCCAAGGCCGGAGGCTCCACCTGTCACGATGGCTGTTTTTCCGGCAAGGCTTACACCTTTGACAACTTCGCCTGCTTCAGTGCCGTGTCCAAAATTTTCCTGTGCGCTCATTGCGACCTCCCCAACATCATTTGTTTCTCTCATGATGCATGGTGTGCCCAGCAGAGCCAGAAAAAAGCCGATGGTTTCACAGGGGCATCTGGCAGGCCTGGCAGAATTCTAGGGTTTTTTGGTGTTAAGACCTTTGTTGACGGCGTCCAGCGCACGGTCAACTGCGTCTTTGGCGTTCTGGGTCAATCCACCTTTTTCATATTGGCGGCGGGCGACTGTCTCCAGGCGGTCTACCAGAGCATCAACGCTTTCACTGTCTTCTTTGTCGAAGCGAGGCGGCGATACGTGGGAGGCAGCACCGAAAAGATTGATCCACTTTTCGGAGCGCTTGCCGAGGTAGAGAAGATCGTAGAACTGGCGACCAGGCTTGTCGCCGCCGCCAATGATGCCTATCAGTGCAGCGGCGATGGAAATAGGGCTCAGGAGCAGGTCACGAAGACCGTCCAGGATCAGCTTGCCCTGAAACACGGTGACGTCGCGCATAAGTGTCCAGCGATCAACACCATCGGGCATGACAAAATCAGCCATACCCGTTTCGCTCTCTACCTCACGAGTTTCATGAGGAGGTTGTTGGTCTTCTGGATTGTTTTGCTCGGCCATACGACCTCGTGCAGGCTATCTATTCCTGATCGGATTTTCGGACAAAAGTCACGGCATAGAAACGTTCGCCCTCAAAGAGGTCAGCCGGCTCGCCCATGCCTTCAATCATCTGGAATTTACGCGGCACGATCTGGCCTTCCATGCGATACCCCTTCGCGCTCATGTTGCGGCGATGAAATTCCATCGCTGCGGGCGTGAAGTCCTTTGCCAAAACAGTGATGCGCTCCGGCTGGGTGTCGTCGTTTTCATCGGCCATAGCTTTGCTGAAATCCTGTCGTTTAGGGTCATGGGGCTAGGACGGTGAGCCCGGCCCGCTTCATTTACTGGCGCTAGTATGATGTGCGCCGCTGCCTCTGTCGATAGAAGGTTCGCTGTCTAAATGCAAGAAAGGCTTCGCATAGAAAAAGGGCCTCGAGGTGGCCTCGAAGCCCTTTAAATACAGTGCGAATCAGTTGTTTTCAGAAGCCGTCCAGGCCGGCATAGCGATCCCGATGAAAACCGGCATTGCCAAAGGTTGCGGCAGCAACGCGGGCGCGCTTCATGAAAAGGCCGACATCATATTCGTCGGTCATGCCGACCCCACCATGCATCTGAAGGCATTCATTCGTGATGTGCTTGGATGACTCAGACAGGCGTGCCTTTGCCAGACTTGCAAGGCTCGGGACGTCATTCCGGCGCTCTTCTAAAGCACTGAGCGCGTCCAGTACGACAGACCGGCAGACTTCTAGTTCCGCAAACATTTCTGCTGCACGGTGCTGGAGCGCCTGGAACGAACCAATCGGCTCTCCAAACTGTGTGCGTTCTTTGAGATAGACCAGTGTCTGATCAAACGCTTCCTGAATGAGGCCCATCAATTCTGCAGAGACCCCGATGCGGCCGGCATCAAGGACAGGTTCCAGAACGTCCCAGCCACCATCGACTCCACCGAGAACCGCTGATGCGGGCACAGTCACATCATTCAGTGTGACGTTCGCCGCATTGCGGCTGTCTGCCATGACGGTCCGCGTGATCTCCAGGCCGTCTGTTCCGCTGGTATTGACCAGGAACAGGGTCAAACCATTCGAATCATTCACCTCGCCTGATGTGCGGGCGACTACAATCAGCGTGTCGGCCACATGACCATCAATCACGAAGGTTTTTGACCCGGACAGTTTGAAATTGCCACCGTCAGCTGTCGCCGTTGTCGCAATCTGTGTTGGATTATGGTGCGGACCTTCTTCTACTGCCAATGCCAGGATGGTATCGCCAGCTGCAATAGCGGGCAGAATTTCCTGGCGTTGTGTTTGGGAACCACCCAGCTGAACAGCTGTTGTGCCCAGGAGGACCGTTGAAAGAAGTGGTGTTGACGCAATGGTGCGTCCCGCTTGCTCCAGAATGACGCCGAGGCCAACCGGGCCAAATTCCGTGCCGCCATAGCTTTCCGGTACGAGCACACCGGCAAAGCCCAGGTCTGCCATTTCTTTCCATGTGCTGCGGTCAAAACCGTCAGCGTTTTTCTCATCCCGCAATTTTCGCAGGTTCGCAACGGGCAGCTTTTCTTGAAAAAACTGCGATGCTGTTTCTTTGAGGAGTGTTTGCTCCTCGGTCAGTACCAACCCCATGGGTATCCCTGTCTTTTTATACGTTTCTATGTCTTCAAATCGTGATCGCGTGTGCTAGCTCGGCAGGCCGAGGACACGCTTGGAGATCACATTGAGTTGAACTTCGGTGGTGCCACCTTCGATGGAGTTCCCTTTCGAGCGCAACCAACTGCGTGGTGCCGACAGTTCTTCATCGGAGAAGCTGTCGCCTTCCCATCCAAGGCCCTGCGTGCCCATCAGCTCAATGATGAGCTCATTGCGGCGCTTGTTCAGTTCCGTGCCGTAATATTTGAAGATCGAGGATGCAGCGCCCGTTCCCTGGCCTGCTTTCGCTTCTTCCGTTGTGCGCTGAAGTGTCAGGCCGAACGCGTGGGAGTCCATTTTTTGACGTGCAACGGAATCGCGAACGGTGGCATCGGAGATCTTGCCGTCTGCCTGGCCGACATAGTCTTTCGCCAGGTCTGCGAGGCCAGTACCGCCGCCGCCACTGCCCATGCCCATGCCGGAGATCATTTCGCGCTCATGCTGGAGCAAGCGCTTGGCGATGGTCCACCCTTTGTTGAGCTCGCCAACAAGGTTGCCTTTTGGTGCGGTTGCATCGGTGAAGAAGGTTTCACAGAAGGGTGAGGCTCCTGAAATCATGGTGATCGGGCGCGCTTCAACACCGTCCTGTTCCATGTCGATCAGTAGAAAACTGATGCCATCATGTTTGACGCTTGTGTCTGTGCGCACGAGGGCAAAGATCCAGTCGGCTTTGTCAGCGTAAGACGTCCAGATTTTCTGGCCATTGACGAGGTAGTGGTCGCCCTTGTCTTCACACTTGGTCTGAAGGTCCGCAAGGTCAGAGCCGGCGCCTGGTTCAGAATAACCCTGACACCAGCGGATTTCGCCGCGCACGATCTTCGGCAAGTGCTCTTTCTTCTGTTCTTCGTTGGCAAATTCAAGAAGTGCAGGGCCAAGCATCCAGATGCCAAAGCTCATGAGAGCAGGGCGGGCTTTGATGCGCCGAAGTTCCTGCTGCAGGATTTTGTTTTCATCTTTTGAGAGGCCGCCGCCGCCATATGCGGCAGGCCACTGTGGCGCGGTCCAGCCACGGCTCGCCATAGCGTCGAGCCATTGTTTTGACTCCGGGTTCTTCCACACAGCGCGTTTGCCACCCCAAGGACTTTCGTCCTCTGGCATAGGGGTGCGCATTGAAGGGGGGCAGTTTTCTTCCAGCCAGGCGCGGGTATCGGCCCGGAATTGCTCTAGAGCGTCCAT
>JAYMFV010032119.1:0-12348 GCA_036784875.1 Internoretia fryeana | reverse complement strand
AATAGATATATTTACGGTTATGCTAAAATGAAAAATACAAATAATATTTACGTAACAATGTAAACGCATTACCTTTTCGAACGAAGATGACACTACTACAAAATGAATAATTTTGTTTTTCTTCTTACCTTTCAGATTTATAATAAGAAATAAAAAAGGTTATTTTCGTTTGAATAAATATGTTTCCCTTTTTTATTTCCTTCACATCTTTAAACAAATGGAGTTTGTCTTTCTCTATTGCTTATGTATTTACTTCTTTTTGTTGTAGCTTCTGTTATTTTTTGTTGTAGCTTCTGTTATATTTACTGTTCTTTTGATTTCACTTTTTTAAAATTTTTCATTAAATCTCACAAAGAGAAACAAGTAAAATTTTACCACAAGTAAAATTCATTAATAGACCCTCAACTATGACCAGTTTCATAAATGAAAAACCTTCTAATGGTAAGACATAAAGAACTAGTTTTGTTTCAAGCATCTCTGACAGGCGCGGATCCAAGGGGGGTCAAAAGCTGCAAAGGACCCCCCAAAAATTGTGTCTGAAAGTATATTTTAAGAAAACGAAAAACTTTATTTTATCTGCTTTATAGGATTTGACCGATTAAAAGTTAGTTTACTTCATTGCGCAGTGTTTTTCATATACGCCCGATATTTACACCTTATTTCTCGCTACAAAGAATGCCGCCCGATATTTCACTCGAAATATTACTCAGGAAAGTTTTTACTCGGACTTTTCTAAAAAAACGATACCCTCCATCTTTGACAAGTGCAAAAACAGTTAGCCTGCATAAGTTAGGGGTATAATAAACGAGTTTAGTATATCATAAAACGAGTCTGCGGAATCGGGCCTAGTGGACGTAGGTCTAATTTCCGATCTCCATCCATCATTTAAGGTGCTTATTTTGGTTAGCCAATAAATATCGAGTATTCAACTTAACACGAGGGTGCAAGATAACATTATTCTTTCACTTTCAGCTAGATTCTGAGCTATGGCGGCCAGAAGCTCTTTAGAAATCGTTTCTATGCATATGAAAAATAGCGATATAGAAAGTTTAAAATTGGTTGAAAATATCCTTTCGCAGCGAATTTTAAATCAAAGTATAGTTGAGAGTTCTGCACTCATACATAGTATCGGGGCTAAAGATGGACGTGTCCACAGAGACAAGATCTCAGAAGGTTTTATCCCAAAAGATACTCTTAAGGGAGAGAAGAAATTTTTTGCGTTGAGGTAATGGACTTTATTCATTTACCTTATCAGCTTTGTTATTGTTTTATTATGTATTTGTCGTTTTAACTAGGAAAAAACTAAGTAAACTAAAAACACCGTATGCCGTAGTACAGCAGTACAGTATATTATTTTTATAAAAAACAGTACTGTTTCTAACTTCAGCTTCAACTTTTTCTAATATTTACAACGTCAACGATCATTATCACTTTTTACGTTATTTTATATTAAGGCGCTAGCTACATGTTTTTTTGTTTTTACTTGATTTTGATTGAGTTGATTTATATAAATTGAGTCTGCATATTTTTAGTCTGCGTATTTAGTCTGCGTAAGTGTTTAGTCGTCAGTGTTTTGAAGCTATGTATGGAATTAACAAAATAAACAAACGAAGAAAAAAGATTAAAATTCTCACTATGTTTGTCATTGTTGTTTGTTTTGATAAAATAAAGTTTTACGTTTATTTAAAATATACTTTCAGACACAATTTTTTTTTTTATGTTGTGTGAAGTCAAGAACACAAATATAATTATAACAAAACTCTCCCATCATGCAATACAAGTTCTTAGAAAAAAACAAAAATTCATTACGGAATCTTTATTTTCAAATAATAAGCCATAAAGCTATACTTTTAAAGAACAAAAACAATAAACATGTTTGTTATTTAATTTATAGGTCTGAAGGTTCTGGGAACTGTTTATATAGTTCAGCTTCATTGTCGATGTTTGGAGATAACACCCTATGTGAAGAATTGCGAGTATTAACTTCGATTGAATTATTCTGTTATCCTGAGTTTTACAGTAAGCATCCTTGTTTTTATAGCGCTTTTAATTCTCAGGAAGCTAGCATGAACAAAAGATCTTTAGACACTTTTTTCACAATGTCCTTGAAAAATGCAACCATTGATTCTGGAAAAAGGTTTGAAGAGGCAGTAAAGTTTGAGGCTATTCATAATTGTATAAATTTCCAGTGGTCAAGTTTTCTTTGTATTCTTGCCTTGTCTTCTGTTATCAAAAGAAACATACGTTCATTTTTTCCTGATAACGGTAGTGAACTTGATCGCATTCTGAAAAATCAAATTATAGAGCCACGTGTTTCTTGCAATAGCAACTCAGAAAAGCAAGTTAATATACTTTTTTGTAGAACATGTAGCATTGTTTCACCTATTTCTTTAAAAGTCTCGCCTGTTTTTCAGGCAAACCATTTTGTGCCATTACTTTCATTTTATACTAAAAGTTCCAGGATGAAATCACCTGCTGGATCAGCAAGTCCTGCTAAAGTTCCTAAATTACATAAAAAAAATTCTCAGACAAAAATAAAATTTAATACTGTTCAGTTTAAACCATTTAATATGCCACCTTTATTGTATGTTGATGCTAGTATAAAAGTTGAAAAGAACAACGAAATTTCCTCTTTTTCGGGTTTCGGTGCACCGAAAAAGGCTTTAACTTCATCTAAAGAACATAACGTACCAAAACAAGTACATACTCCAGCAAACAACTCATTTTTTACGCCAACTGCTAAAAATAGAGTAGCCAAAGAAGTTTTGTCACCTTTGAATGCTAGCATAAAAATTGAAAAAAAAAATGAACCTTCCTCTTTTTCGAGTTTTAGTGCACCAACAAAAACTATATCAATGTCTTCATCTAATGAAGATAATGTACCAAAAAAAGTACATATTCCAAACACCTCTTTTTTTACACAATCTGCTAGTGTAGCAAAAAAAGAAGTTGTTTCTCCTTCAACTGCACCATCAAAATTAAAAATCTCTTCTAATACCAATCAAAAAGTTCCTTTAACAACTGAATCTATTTTAAAAAAAAAAAGAGATATTGGTACTTTTTATAAACTATGTGCAGCTGGTATTACTGATACCAAAAAGTTAGATTTAATAAAAAATGTTTTTATTCCAGATAAATCTTATTGTTTTCAAACTAATTTTGATAACCATAGAAAAAATAAAGTAAATAATCAAAAAGAAAGTAATGATCCTAAAAAAAAAAAGTATAATCGCAATTTTTCTTTGAAATGGCTTAAAGAGTTTGACTGGATAGGGTTTTCTCATATTGAACAGGGGGCTTTTTGCTTGCCATGTACTCTTTTCTGCGGCAAAAGGGAAACCCAAGCAAAGCGTTTAGTTTCCCTGCCATTTGTCCACTACAGTGATGCAACACGATCCTTTAAAAACCACGTAGAAGCAAAAGATGGTATTCATACTAGATGTTCCTATGAATATAGTATTTTTCTACAACAAATGGCAGGCAAATCTCAACCAATGAATGTAGTAATGAACACCAGAGAAAGGATTAAGGTTGACAACAATAGAAGTATCATATTATCTATAATTGATACTGTCAAAACTTGTGGCAGGATGGGTATAGCTTTAAGAGGTCATCGGGATGACTCAAAATATCATCCTCCTGTTGGTGAAAGTGCATCGCATGGGGGTGTAGGTAATTTTGTTGAAATGATAAATTTTGCTATAAGACATGGTGATAATGTTTTGAAAAATCATAGACTGACATGTAGTTCTAGGGCTACCTATATTTCTTACCAAACCCAAAATGATCTTTTAAAGTGTTGCTATGATGTAATGACAAAGAGTATCATTGATGAAGTAAAAATTAGCAAGTTTTTTTCAATCTTAGCAGATGAAGCATGTGATGTTTCAAATAAGGAACAGTTATCCTTGTGTCTCCGTTTTGTTGATGCTAATAATGATATTCGTGAAGAATTTCTTAAATTTATTATATGTGATGAGGGTGTTTGTGGCATTGACTTGTATAAGCAAATTACTACTGGAGTTTTAGACTTTGGTTTAGATATAATGGATTGTAGAGGTCAAGGTTATGACGGAGCAGGTGTAATAACGGGTCATATCAATGGCCTTGCTGCTCGCATTTTGGCAGATAACAACAAAGCTCTCTACACCCATTGTTTCAACCACCGTCTAAATCTTGCTGTTAGCCATTCATGCAAAGTCTTAAGTATTAAAAACACCATGGATCACATCAGAGAAGTCTCAGATTTCTTTAACAATTCTCCATTAAGACAGCAATTGCTAGAGAAATTTTTAAAGGAAATTTGTCCTTTGGTTGGAAAAAAAAATTTAATCAATGTTTGTAAAACTAGATGGATTGCACGAATAGATGGAGTGGATTTATTCGAACTTTGTTTAGAGGCCATTGTTGCTACCTTAGAACACATGTATTTAAACACTGATAAAAAGATAAATGATGAAACTTCAAAGAGAGCCTCAACTTTTTTAAAGCTTGTATGTAATTTTGATTTTATTGTTAATCTTGTTGTTCTTCGCAACATCCTTGATTATACAAGAGATATTACTATACTTCTCCAATCATCAGCTAATGATATAGTAAAAGGTATCGAGTTTGTTCATTCCACAGTTGCAAAGCTAGAGTTTATGCGGGAGAATTGTGAACTTCATCATGATGATTGGTATAAACAAGCTCTGGACTTAGCTTCTAAGGTACATGTTAATGAAAGCCGTCCTAGAAATTGCTTTAGGCAACAATTCAGAGCTAACCACCCTGCTGAAACTCCCTCCCAGTATTACAAAAGGTCTCTCACTTTGCCAATTCTTGACAATGTTTTAAATCAGCTAAAAAGTAGGTTCAGCACTGAAAATATGATTGTAATTGAAGGTTTCTATGTTATTCCTTACATTTTGAAATCGTCTTTATTTCAAAAAGATAAGGTATCATGGCGAGATCATTTCAAGAAATTTTTAAAATTTTACAAAGAAGATTTTCTCGATATAAACATGAAAAAAATTGATGGTCAACTTGGTGTGTGGGAACAACATTGGATTAATTTTAAAGGTAGTTGCCCTGATGATGTTTCCACAACCTTAAAGGCAGTTGATATGATGGGTATGTTTGATATTATTAAAAGAGCATTGAGAATAATTGGAACTATACCAGTTACTTCATGTTGCTGTGAGCGTTCTTTTTCTAATCTTCGAAGGCTGAAGCACTATACAAGAAGTACCATGACCAATCAACGTTTAAATGCACTGGCAATGCTTAACATCCACCTTGATATAAATCCAACTGGAGAACAAATTCTTGAAAGATTTATTGCCATGAAACCACATAGAATGCAGTTCGACTTATAACTTAGTTTTTTAATGCATTTTTCGACATATATCCAAAGTAAAGTCTTTACCTTCATTTTTATTAAAGAGTTTTAATCTCTTTATATATTATAGCCTAAATTAAATGATGCTTAAAAAGTCATTGTATATCTTCATTTTTACTTAAAGAGTTTTCTCTCTTTATATATTATAGCCTAAATTAAAAAGTCATTATATACCTTCATTTTTACTAAAGAGTTTTGAACTCTTTATATATTATAGCCTAAATTAAATGATGCTTAAAAAGTCATTGCATACCTTCATTTTTATTAAGAGTTTTCTCTCTTTATATATTATAGCTTAAATTAAATGATGTTTAAAAAGTCATTGCATCCCTTCATTTTTACTAAAGAGTTTTCTCTCTTTATAACTTATAGCCTAAATTAAAAAGTCATTACATACCTCCATTTTTACTAAAGAGTTTTCTCTCTTTATATGTTTATAGCCTAAATTAAAAAGTCATTATTTACCTTCATTTTTACTAAAGAGTTTTAATCTCTTTATATATTATAGCTTAAATTAAATGATGTTTAAAAAGTCATTGCATACCTATATTTTTACTAAAGAGTTTTCTCTCTATATATAGCCTAATTAAAAAGTCATTATATACCTTCACTTTCATAAAAGGGTTTTCTCTCTTTTTATATATTATAGCCTAACTTACAAGCTCCATCTTTTCTGCTTCACACAGAAAATCTAGGACATGGTATGCAAGGGCATGTCTCATTGCCTGATTTTGGATTTCTCTTTTTTTCTCTAATATTTCTGAATAAACTGAGCACAGTTCTTTAAGTGTAAATGTCTGGTGTTTTGTTTTTTCGTGTAATAAACATTATTTCTATATTTAATTTAGAAGGGTTAGTTACTCTGATTGATGGTTTAAAATAGTGGTTTTTGAGAAATATAAGACATTAAAAATACAGTGCAACCGAGTTGTTGTTTCATCTACTCAAATTAATTTTGCAAAACTTCGTGTAAAGCTTTAAAAAGTTTGGTAGGCAAGTGTGTAATCAAGTATAAAAGATACACAGCCAATATATCTTTATTATTGGAGGACAAGTGTGTTATCAAGTACAAAAGGTACACAGCCAATATATCTTTATTATTGGAGGACAAGTGTGTAATCAAGTAAAAAAGGTGCACAGCCAAACATTTTTGTAGTATATAAATATTTTGACGTTTTTTCTTTTTTTGCAAGACTTTAAGGTAGTAGCAAGGTGCTGGTGAGAATCCAGCCTGGATCTTGCAATCCGGTAGCTCAACAACAGAGCATGCTATCTACTACTATATTTATGGTATTGTTTAATGAAAGAAGTATTTGTATAACTATGCTCTATTGGTATAGGTCATGTTCTTGTAAGAAAATGTTTATTCAACCTACAGTATACTGTAAATCCTCTAATAAACATCGGGGGCGTTTATTTAATGCCTGGGGCGTTTATTTAACGCCCGGGGCGTTTACTTAATTTTCCGAGATTTGAAGGGGGCGTTTAAAGGGCGTTTTTTTGGAAGATTTGCGGTATTTGATTTTAACGCCCGGGGCGTTTACTTAATTTTCCGAGATTTGAGGGGGGCGTTTAATGGGCGTTTTTTTGGAAGATTTGCGGTATTTGATTTAAAACAGGCGGGGAAAACATCATATTTTTCGTGTCAATATAGCTGAATTTATTATGTTTTAGGGGCTTATATAGCCAATGTAGGGTCGAAAAAAGACCAAAAAATTTTTTTGACCTTCGGGCCCCCACCATGGGGGGACCCTCAGGTTGACACTAAATTAAGGAAAATTTGGACCCCCTTACAAAAATCGCTGGATCCACCCCTGGGTGGTATCAAGTTGACCGGCCCGTTTTTAGACTTGATACTGCTGGACCCCCCTTCGTTTATGGTTTTTAATCTCCAAGGAATATGCGGTTTAAGGGTCCGAAATTCCGACGAAGGCTGCTGTACTGATGATCTGCAGATGACATTTATCATAGGTAGAGGGGCTTCTGTCTTTAGGGAGTAACGACCCTACCTATTACTTTAGTTAATATGATTTTGTCGAATAAAGGTTTTTGTGAAGTTTTTCATGTAGGAAAACAGTGTTGAAGGTAAACCCTGATAATTTGTTCAGGGCGAATATTTCCTGGATAATGTATGTAAATTGATTGTGTCTGGTTTCAAAGTTTTTGTTCCAATTGGAACTAGGAAAGGTTGTATTGAGTATGGTTGACTTTAAACAGGTTTTCCGTTATTGTGAAGTAGAGGAGAAGTGGTTCTTTATAATATTTTATTTGTAATTTTTGATGTGAGTCCTATTTTCTCTATGGTAGGTGAGGTTCCTCTCGCCATAGGGTTTATGGATTTAGAGATATATCTCTTTTAAATAACTATTAACCAGAATCATTTTTCTTCTCCTTCATATAATGTTATAACTTTGTTTAGGTTAGCTAAGGAAAGTTGTCTTTTAACGAATTTTGTCTTGTTTGCAGGAAGGAAAACCTGCGATGCTTTATAAGCAATAGAAAAAACCTTGCCTCAGTTAGTTACCAGTTATAAATGCTTTATAGTGTAAGGATGCTTTAGCATGCCAGGTTTCTTTGGCAGAAAGTGAGAGAGATTTTTATTTCACATGCTCGCTTAAGGTTGGCAGCCCCAACTCAATAGATATCCTTACAATCGGCTTTAATGCATAGGTCTGTATGAAGTTGAACATAGCGACCTCCTAAAACTAAAATAAATAATATAAATAATGATGTAATCGATCATTTTTCAAACTATCCACAACATAATTTTGACTGCATAATTTCTGTTAACCAAGTAAATAACCCAAATAATGTAGCTAATCCTGAAGTACATAATATATGTAAAATTAAGTGTTGTAATAACAAGCGAGGCTGTTTATTGTGTAATCACATAGTGCCTTCCAATACATACTTTAGCCATTCTACAAATAGATCATATGACAGTATTATCCCTAGTAACATTGGGAATGTCGATTGTAATGATGTAAACGTTATTTACCTAATAACATGTTCCATATGTAATTTACAATATGTGGGAGAAACAGTTCAGCCACTTAAAGTAAGATTCAACAAACATAGGAATGGATTAAAATACCCTGAAAAGGATAATACATGTAGAATCCTTAGTGAACACTTCAATTCTCCTTTATGTAAAACTGCAACATATTCCATCAACATTATAGAAAAATTGCAAGGTAGTGGGAGGAATTCTAGCGGAATCATTGATCCGGCAATTACTAAGATCAGACGAGATAAAGAAACTAAGTATATGTTGATGTTAAGAACAGTTTATCCCTATGGACTTAATGACCGCATTGGTAATGAATATAGAAGTGCTATAAATGTTCCTATAGGCAGCTTTTTTCCATCATTGAAACGACGTTTTGGTTACCAAAACCGAGTTCGAAACAAAAACAACAATCAACCTACTTCTCTAGTTTTCTTACGTAATATTTCTGACATTCTAACCAAGAAGAATATAAAAGATGCTATGAACTATATTCGTTGCATATTATCTTCCCTTAAAAAGTCTAAATTAAGAGCAGTAGCTGACGCTATAAATGATTACTTAAGGAGACAAGGACAAAAGTTCCCATATCTGCCTTGGTACTTGTCAGCTTTGGACATTATAGAAAACAAAATATTCAAACCACCAGTTGCTAAAACTAAACGTAAATCACCTGATAGTATATTACCTATCCATTTTCACAATAAAGGCATTGAATTTATTAACATGTCTAAAATAATAGGTAGCCCACAATCTAAATTAGCTTTTCCAACTTCTTTAACTAATGGTAAAATAAAACCAATGGTTGTTTATAACCTTTCACCCTCCATTCGAGGTAAGATATTTAATTATAAAAAATTTGTTGAAGAACTTGATGTAGCTATAGTTGGTAGTAACTTAGACACGCTTCCTTGCAATTGTGCTAATTCGGAATTTATTGACGACCATCATCAGCACATTGTCACAGGCGATCTTCGTTTGGTGAAATGTAACAAACTCCGTAAGTTGTTTACAAAAGGTCCAAACTACAGAGAGTCTCCATCTATTGATTGGAATAAATCCCGGGATCATATAAAACTTGGACTTAAAGAATGCAGCGAAAATCTAAGTTCTAAGTTTAAAATACCTATAGAATCACTCGTAGAATGGATGACTACAGTCATGACCTTAGTTGATTCTAAAATTGAAGCATTAAAAAAGCGTATTAAAATCATACCTACTACAACAATACTTAATGATCCTGGTGTTAAAAAATATTTACTCGAATTGCATAATAACTTTGTTATTGTTCCTGTAGATAAAGCATCGAGTAATGTAGCATTTGTCTGTAAAAGATTTTATGCATCAACGTTATTAAATGAAATGGGGTTATTGTCAATACCTAGTGACACCTATATCCATCTAAGAAATTTGACTATCCAATCATGCATAGATGAACATAAGGATCTTTTAAAAAATAAATTTAAAATCACTGTTGAAAAAGATTTTCTTACATTACCTACTGCATATTGGATCCCCAAGATGCATAAAACCCCTTTAGGATTTAGATTTATTATTGCAAGTAAACGATGTGCAAATAAGTTGCTAAGCAAACATGTTACTGCAATTTTTAAACTTTTTTACGAACAAATTAAGCTTTACCATGAGAAAGTAAAATTCTTTTCTGGTATAAAAACATTTTGGGTTATTCAGAACAATCAACCAGTTCTTGATAGCATTCTTAAAATAAACTCAAAAAGTAACGCTAAATGTATTTCGACTTTTGATTTTTCTACATTATATACAAAACTTCCACATGACAAATTAATTGATGTCCTTAATAAGATAATTGACTTTTGTTTCAAAGGAGGAAGTAAGAATAAGATCGGAATCAACTATTTCGGTTCAGCAAATTGGATCAAGGAATGTAAATCTTGCCCTTATATATATAATAAGCCCTTAATTATAGATGCAGTATATTATCTGATCACTAAATGTAATTTTTCGGTTGGAAATACTCTTTTACAACAGAGTATAGGAATACCAATGGGAGGAGATCCAGCACCATTTTGGGCTAACTTGTTCTTGTTTTATTACGAAAGTAAATGGTTGCTAGAAATGAAGAAAACAAACAATATCCTTGCTCGTAAATTTGGTAACACTTTCCGCTTTATTGATGATCTGAATGCCTTGAATGATGGTAATGAGTTTCAAAACCATCATCTAGAAATATATCCTCCAGAATTGATTTTAAAGAAAGAAAATAACAATAACAAATCAGCTACTTTTTTGGATCTTGATATTAGTATTATTGGGGGTAAATTTATCACCAAGTTGTACGATAAGAGAGACAATTTTTCCTTTTCTATAGTCAGACTTCCACATAAGAGCAGCAACAGTCCATCTAAGATGTTTTATTCAACAATTGCTGCAGAAATTATGCGAATATGTAGAGCTACTACATTATTTAGAGACTTCGTCATCAGTGTAAAAGCCTTAATTAGCAGGATGCGTTTTCAGGGAGCTGTTAAAAGTTCTTTAACATGCGTTTGTATGAAAATGTTAAATAAGCACGCACTATTGTTTCAAAAGTACTCACTAAGAAATAAATTCATACTTGATAGTATTTTAGATTAAAGAACTATAGATGTCAAAATTAATATGCAGGGAGTTATAGAATATTCCTATGAATTTTCTATTTCTTTGGGTAAGACGACCCCACATATCCCAGTCAATGAATATGTATGATATTTGTCATTTGCTTTGGTGGTATCAAGTTGACCGGCCGGTTTTAGACTTGATACTGCTGGCCCCCCCTTCATTTATGGTTTATAATCTCCAAGGAATATACGGTTTAAGGGGCCGAAATTCCGATGAAGGCAGTCGTACTGACGATTGGCGAATGACATTGTATCATAGGTAGAGGGGCTTCGGTCTTTAGGGAGTGACGACCCTACCTATTACTTCAGTTAACATGATTTTGTCTTATGTAGGTGATTGTAAATTTGGATTTGTCCAGTATTGTAGTTTTAGTTCCTTCGTTTGAAAGTTGGAACAAGGAAAGGTTATAAAAAGTATAGGTGACTTTTAACTTTTTTGTGCATTAAAAAGAATTAGAAGGATTACGGTTCTTAAAAATATTTTATTTGTATTTTTTGATGTCAGATTGGAGAGTTAGTGAATTAGTGAAAAAACCATGTGACTTTATTTTCAGGCGGAGAAATATTCTCTTCGAAGTGAAATCAAATCAAATCAAATCAATCTATTCTTTTTATTACCCCTAATACAATAAAAAAATAATTGTCTAAAATAGTCTTTATATTAAAATATATTAAAATTTTATTTGGTTATAAAGTAAGAGGCTATTTGTTATATCTTATTTCACAGTGACATTTATTTATTAGACTAAGTGAAAAATCTGGAGTACATTACAAAAGAAGACCCAAGAAGGAAAAACCTTGAAGCTGAGCCAAGAAAAACGTAACGTAAAAAATAAAAATGAAAATGAGAATAAGAAAGAAAAAAAACATATGTACAAAAGCTAATAGATAAACACTAGAAAATTTGAATATATCTCCCCAACCTCAATTAAATAACCAGTGAAAAATTGAGATTGTGATAGGTTGGAGCAAAACTTTAATAAAGATAGTTAAACTGCATGAAAGGCTATATACAAAATGTATACACTATATACAAACAAAATCGTAAAGAAGGATCAAAACATTTATTTAATATTAATTTGATATTGATTGCTATTATTTTTAAAAGGATGATGATCTATTGTAATCTCATTATTTAACAAATTGAGGTGACTCGAACTAGTTATGTTTGAAATAGTTGTCAGTTAATAGTTGAGTAATCAAGCAGTACTCTTAAAACTATAGCGAGTTATTAGGTTTTTAAATACGAGATCTTCTCATAAAAGAACAAAATTGTCTTAACCTCTAAAGGTGAAGCAATATAAAACGAAGACGGACCAAAC
>JAYMFV010031016.1:0-12377 GCA_036784875.1 Internoretia fryeana | reverse complement strand
GGCGACGATTTTATTATAGCCGGCCTCATTCACCATCGGCCCATAATCGACAGTCTCATCCTCAAGCGGATTTCCATAGCGCGCCGCTTGCATCTTTTCCACCAACTTTCCAGTAAATGCCTCCGCAACGGAACGCTGCACATAGACCCGCTCAGCACAGTTACAGACTTGCCCACTATTGATGACACGAGACGCTTGAATCGCCGTAGCCGCCATTTCGAGATCAGCATTGGCGGTCACAATCGCCGGAGCCTTGCCACCCAACTCAAGATTCACCTTCGTGACATTACGCGCAGCAGCAGCCATAATTCGCGAACCCGTCTCGACACTACCAGTAAACGTAATTAGCCCCACCCTGGGGCTCTCAGTCAATGCGCGCCCGGCAGTCGCACCAAGACCAGAAACAACGTTGACCAAACCAACTGGAATTGACGTCTCATTTAAAATTTTACAGAACTCAAAAGCATTATTCGGCGTCTCTTCGCTAGACTTCAACACAATCGAATTCCCACAAATCAACGCAGGTGCCATTTTTCGAGCGATCAGGAAGAATGGGAAATTCCAAGGCAAGATACCAGCGACGACGCCAATCGGTTTGTGGAATAAAAAGATATTTTCCTTCGGGCGATCACTTTCGATGACTTCACCTTCAATCCGGCGGCCCCACTCAGCCATATAATCAATATAATCAGCAGTAAAGTTCACTTCCACCCGAGCCAAGCCTAAGGTCTTCCCCTGCTCCTCAGAAATACAACGAGCCAGCGGTTCGACTTTTTCCCGCAACTTATTTGCCAACTCATGCAAATGCTTAGCACGCTGCACTGCAGGCAACGCCGCCCAAGCTGGCTGCGCGCGTTCTGCCGCATCAATCGCCAAACCAACCTCTGCATCATCGCTATTCGGAATCGTCGAAATCGCCTTTCCAGTAGCAGGGTTGATGACTGTAAGCGTCTCACCGTGAGCAGACTCGACGAATTGACCGTTAATGTAATTAGAGTAATGAATCATAACGAAATCTTTTGCGACTAATCAGAATCACTCAACCGAAAATCGTCATGCCCCATAAAAAAACGCCAATTTTCTTGCCTTGCAGTATTCGGAAGGACACCTATTCTCCGCCTCTTTTTTGGAAAACCGTGGGCTGATCTCGCGATCCGAAACGCCCTCTCAATCAACTAGAAACAAACTCTTAAACACAATAGATTAGATCATGACCGACCTATCAAAATACAGAAACATTGGCATCTTCGCACACGTGGATGCTGGTAAAACAACGACAACCGAGCGTATTTTGAAGCTCACTGGTAAGATCCACAAGTTGGGCGAAGTGCACGATGGTGCAGCGACGACTGACTTCATGGAACAAGAGCAGGAGCGTGGTATCACGATTCAATCTGCAGCGACTACTTGTTTTTGGGATGGCCACCGTTTCAACATCATCGATACTCCTGGGCACGTTGACTTCACTGTTGAAGTTTACCGCTCATTGAAGGTACTCGACGGCGGTGTTGGTGTTTTCTGTGGCTCTGGTGGCGTTGAACCTCAGTCCGAAACCAACTGGCGCTACGCCAATGATTCCAAAGTTGCACGTCTGATTTACGTCAACAAGCTCGACCGTATTGGTGCGGATTTCTACAAGGTCATTGACCAAGTAAAAAATATCCTCGGCGCAAAGCCTCTTGTCATGGTGCTTCCAATCGGCACAGAGAGTGATCTCCAAGGTGTCGTCGACCTCCTTACACGTAAGGCATGGGTATGGGATAACTCTGGTGACCCAATGGCATACGAACTCCAAGACGTCCCTGCGGACATGGTCGACAAGGTCGAAGAATACCGCGCTGCGTTGATCGAAACTGCTGTTGAGCAAGACGACGATGCAATGGAAGCCTACCTCGAAGGTGAAGAGCCTTCCATGGAAGTACTTAAGAAGTGCATCCGTAAGGGCACAATCGCACTCGACTTCTTCCCAACATACTGTGGCTCCGCGTTTAAGAACAAGGGCGTGCAAAACGTCCTCAACGGCGTTATCGATTATCTTCCGAGCCCAACTGAAGTGCCAGCACAGCCTGAAGTGAATGCTGAAGGTGAAGAAACTGGTGAATTCGCTATCGTTGATGCCGAAAAGCCGCTCCGTGCGCTTGCGTTCAAGATCATGGATGACAAATACGGCGCGTTGACTTTCACACGCATCTACTCCGGCAAGCTCAGCAAGGGCACCAGCGTTCTCAACACATTCACAGGTAAGACAGAGCGCATCGGCCGTATTATCGAAATGCACGCTGACGAACGCACTGAAGTCGAATCCGCTCAAGCGGGTGATATCGTTGCGCTTCTCGGCATGAAGTCGGTGCAAACTGGTCACACACTCTGCGATCCAAAGTTCCCTGCGACTCTCGAGCCTATGGTATTCCCTGAGCCCGTTATCTCGATCGCAATTAAGCCAAAGGACCAAGGCCAATCTGAGAAATTGGGCACAGCAATAGGCAAGATGGTTGCAGAAGATCCGACCTTCATCGTTGAAACAGACGAAGATTCCGGCGAAACCATCCTTAAGGGAATGGGCGAGCTTCACCTCGACATTAAAGTCGACATTCTGAAGCGCACATACGGCGTCGAAGCTGTCATCGGTAAACCACAAGTTGCTTACCGCGAAAGCATCACCAAGACTCTCGAAGACTCCTACACACACAAGAAACAGTCTGGTGGTTCCGGTCAGTTCGCGAAGATCCAATACACACTCGAGCCACTCGAGCCAGGTGAAGGCTTCCAATTCGAATCCAAGGTTGTTGGTGGTAACGTCCCTCGTGAGTTCTGGCCAGCAGTTGAAAAGGGCTTCAAGCTCTCCAAGGAAAAAGGTGTTCTCGCTGGCTACCCTTGTTTGGATTTCAAGGTAACACTTACAGACGGTGCATTCCACGCAGTTGACTCCTCCGCAGTGGCTTTCGAAACAGCAGCCAAGGCAGCGTATCGTCAGTCCCTGCCAAAGGCAGGTGCACAGATCCTAGAACCCGTAATGAAGCTCGATGTGTTCTGCACAAACGACAAGATGGGTGATGTGATCGGTGACTTGAATCGCCGCCGTGGAATGATCAAGACACAAGAGCCAACCAGCAATGGCGGCATCCGCATTAAAGCAGACGCCCCACTCTCCGAGATGTTCGGTTACATTGGTTCGCTCCGCACAATGACATCTGGTCGTGGTCAGTTCTCCATGGAGTTCTCACACTACGCAGCTTGCCCGAAGAACGTTGCTGACACCGTCATCAAGGAAGCGATTGAACGCGAAGAAGCGAAGAAGAAGTAATTGAAAGGAGTTAGAAGGTAGGAGTGAAAATTTAGCTCTCATCGACTCACACATTTAACCAAGTCCCCGCTCGAAAGAGTCGGGGACTTTTTTTGTGCCCACTGTCTTAATCATAATCCTACTCCTAATCTTACTCTTAATCCCCCCAAGAGCACGACCACTGGCTCTACACCGAACCATCCAAGAAAGCAAAAGTCGGGACAGAGCCCGACACCTCAACCGAAAATAGATTACGTTTAAGAGTAAGATTACTCTTAAGAATTCCTCAGAAAAGCACTTGCCACTATCCACTCCCCACTCCCCACTTGTCCACATGCTTACATCCATCGTAACACATCCGGGCGGTGCCCACAAAGACGACTTTCTAGCCTGTGCCGTGCTCCTCACGCAAGCACCTGTAGCGATCCAACGTCGCGATCCAACCGCAGAAGATCTCAGCGATGCGTCCGTCGCCGTAATCGACATTGGACATCAGCATAATGCTGAATTACACAATTTCGACCACCATCAGCTTCCGCGCGACCACGTGCCCACTTGCGCGCTTTCGCTCGTGCTTCAGCATCTTGGCATTTATGAAGACTCGCGTGAGTTTTGCAGCTGGTTAGAGGTCGCGGAATGGTTCGATTGCCGCGGCCCCAACGACACCGCCGAATGGCTCGGCATGGATCGTGAAACAATCGGCAAACTAAACTCACCGCTCGACATCACCATCCTCCGGCGCTTCGGCAGCCAAACCAGGCACAAGCCTGGCGAACCTATCTGGGAAATCATGCGCATGATCGGGCAAGACTTAGTTGATTACGTGACAGGCCTGCGCACTCGCTTAGACTTCGTTGCCCAACATGCGGAGGTTTGGACCCTCAATAACGGCACAAACGAGTTTAAGGCCCTTTTCATGCCTCGCACCGAGCCCATGCCGACCGAAGCCTCCTCTGGCCTTGGTTACCATGTCGAACATCTCGACCTCCAAGAGGAAGTACTCGCACTGATCTACCCAGACAGCCGCGGCACCGGCTACGGAATGCGCCGCTTCAACGACGATCAGCGCATGGAATTCACTCAACTAGAGAATGAAAACGACGTCCACTTCACCCACGCACGTGGCTTCATCGCCAAGACTTCGTGCGCGGATGTCGCGCGCCTTAAAGAACTCGTAGCCAAAGCCTACAAAGAATAAGTGCGCAGGAGGTAGGGCGTCCCGCCCTATACATGAGGAGCTTCCAAGGGTAGCGGCGTGCGTCCCTGCGCGCCATTCCAGCCTTTAGTCCAATTGATTGCCACACAGGCTCGCGTTCCATCTCAGAGCAATGGATGACTACGGATCGTGGGCAAGGCCTTGCAAACGTGTGGCGCGCAGGGACGCACGCCGCTACCACAATCCAACCAGCCCCTGGTCCTACTCCCCACTTCCTCAAAGCACTGGTCAGCCAAGCCTATAAAGCGTAATACTTTTAAGTCATGAGCAGCACTTTACGATATTTCCTCATAAGCTTAGCGCTTTCACTTCAAGTAAGTGCCCAGCCGGAGCGCTTAGAGGAATCACTCCAAAAGCACTTATCGGACAACCCGCAGCTGCCTTCCTTGGCCGCACTCGTCATCGTTGATGGCGAAGTAAAAGCCGTTGGCGCCGCTGGGGTCCGCAAAAAGGGCGATACGACGCCAGTCACCATCGATGACAAATATCACATCGGCTCCTGCTCCAAAGCCTTTACCGCGACACTCGCTGCCACTCTAGTCGAAGACGGCACACTTACTTGGGATACGACTATTGTCGATGGCATACCAAGCCACGGAAAACGGTCCGCCTACGGCCAAGCCACCCTCAGGCAGCTACTCTCCAATACAGGCGGATTCTCTAATGACATCACGCCCGAGATTTGGGGCACGGCATGGGAGCTAAAAGGCAGCGAACGAAACCAACGCAAAGCATTTGCAAAGTCCATCCTGTTGGAGACACCAGAGTCAGCACCGGGGGCAAAGTATATCTATTCCAACACAGGATTTTCGATTGCTGGTGTCATGATGGAATCAGCCACTAGTCAAAGCTGGGAGTCACTCATTCAAACTCGAATCTTTGCCCCACTCGGGATGGAGTCTGCAGGATTTTATTGCCCAGCCTCGAAACGCAACAAGCCAGACCAGCCTTGGGGGCACAAGGGCGACGGC
The DNA here is from genome assembly GCA_036784875.1 of Internoretia fryeana. NCBI lineage: Eukaryota > Phaeophyceae > Ectocarpales > Acinetosporaceae > Internoretia > Internoretia fryeana. The sequence continues at coordinate 6,907 of JAYMFV010031016.1, read as the reverse complement.
ACACCTGTCTCCCCTGGACCAGGCGCCGACAACCCGCCCTCCATTGCTCCGGCAGGTGCAATTCATTGCTCATTGCCCGATCTCGCGAAATGGGTGCAATTTCATATGAAACAAGAAACAGGAACTGCACTCAAAAACAGCTCTAGTTTTGAGACGCTACATACGCCGATCCTTTCGGACTACGCTCTGGGCTGGCAAGTCAGCACACGTAGCTGGGCAGGCGGCACGACTCTTAATCACACAGGGTCCAACACAATCTATACGACAATCATCTGGATCGCTCCCGAGCGCGATTTTGCAATCATTGTGGCCAGTAACATTGGCTCAAGCGTCGCATTCAGACCAAGTGACGAGTTTATCGGCGACCTCATTAAACGCTACAATTAAGCGACTACAGGATTCCCTGGCTCCAGAATACATCAGCTAGAACTTATACCGATTTAGAATAAGCCAAGCGTTTTCTTGGCATTTTCACTCCATCTGCAGACGATAACCCGCTCCATAAACGGTAACCAAGTAACGCGGCTCTTTACTATTCAGCTCGATCTTCTGCCTCAGCTTCACCACATAATTGTCGACAGTGCGATTACTGGGGTATTCATCGGTGCCCCAGACTTCATCCAAGATTTCGTCGCGAGAGAAAACTTTGCCGGGTTCAGACCCAAGTAGTCGCAGCAGATTGACTTCGTATCGCCCAAGCATTTGCGTGCCATTCGGCGTCGTGACTTGCTGACATTGTAAATCAATCCTACAATCGCCAAGATTCAATAAAGTTAATTCACTCCCCCGCTTCGTGCGGCGCAATACCGCCTTGATTCTCGCGATTAGTAATAGAATATTAAACGGCTTCGTAATGTAGTCATCAGCTCCAAGCCCCATCCCCCGAAGCTTATCTTCATCTGTCGTGCGAGCCGTTAGAAAAATAACTGGTGTAAAAGTGTTTTCTTTATGCATCAATTCAAGCAATTCAAATCCGGTCATTTTCGGCATCATAACATCCAGAAGAACCAGATCATAACGATCCGCCCTTAGTGCATCGAGTGCACTCACACCGTTAAAGCATGCCTTCACTGCGTAGCCTTCATGGATGAGGTTATCCTGAAGGCCCACCGTCATTGCTTTTTCGTCGTCAACAATCAGAATTTTAGTGCTCATGATCAATTAATGGAATTGTAATAATAAAATTGGAGCCCGATGGGGAGTTATCGGCAATCGTGATCGAACACTTCATCACCTCTAAAGTTTTCTTGACCACTGAAAGGCCGATACCACTCCCGCGCTGTGCGGAGACGTGCTCATTATTTATCCGAAAAAACTCTTCGAAAATCGTCTCTTTGAATTGGTCTGGGACGCCAATGCCATTGTCCGTAATACTCAACTCCGCAAAGTTACTCAGCCGAGTTAAACGCAATTTTATCACTTTGGTATCGCCAGTATACTTGATCGCATTGTCGATAAGGTTAAATATCACTTGTTGGAAAGCTTGAATGTCTATCCAAGCTTCGATGCCTTCCTCAATTTTCGTAGAAAAATCCACCTCTTCGACCTCAAAGCGATAACGAAAGGTGTTGGTAGCGCAATGGCATAGATCAGACAGACTATTCGCGCTCATTTGTAAATTTTGGACGCTCTTAGTTTGCTTCGAGTAATCAATGATATTGTTTACTAATCCGGTCATTCGATCCGTCTCGGCTAAGATGGTGTTCAGATATTCAGTGCGGCTTTCATCTGGAACTCGCTTGAGAATCAATGTTTCCGAAAACATCTTGATGAGTGTTAATGGCGTCCTGAGTTCATGGGATACCGTCGATACAAATCTAGCTCGCAATTGTTCGATTTCCCGACTGCGGAGATTTAACATATATAAGTAACCTAGGCAGGCGACCATCACACCGATAGTCAACAGATACAGAATATTCGTTATCAAATGCCGATTACGAAGGTCTTTCAACGCCGCATTAAAAATTGAATCCGGGATCAATAAATAACCGGGTTGCTCGGAGTTACTGAAGATTTTCAGGTAGACCTGTGGTAGCTTGGCGGGCAGCATTTGGGCATAATGAACCCCGGCGTTGCTCGACTCCAAAAAATTTGAGAGTTCAAACTTGAGAAGCGCTGCTACCTTTTTCTCTGAGACGATAAACAAATGTTGTTCATCAATAAGCACGGGGTGTGGCTTATCTCTCATTTGTCGGGCAATTTCTTCGATAGACCGAGCGGTCTTCCAAAGAGAGGCGCTGGCTTCTCGGTATTGATCAAATTCAGGAAATCGCTGACGAAGCTTCACTTCAATGAACTCAATTCTGGAAGGCTCTAGCGAGATCCCTTCTAATTCATATAATAGGTAGAGAATATAGTATAATCGAGTGGGCGCGTGCCTCACTTCCAAGTCAACTAGCCGTATCTGGTTAAAGATCTGCAAGTAGAGTCCTGTTGCGGAATTAGGACGGTGTTTCTCCACTTTTAGGTAAGCTTGGATTGCTTGATCGACTTCGCCGGACTTCTCCAATTCAACGCCTTGATAATACTCATCGCGAAAGCTGGAGAGAGTAGAGTCGTAACGAAAAAACGAGCGCAAAAAAGTTGGAGTGACACGATAACTAGGACCTGGACCATCCATGGGAAAATCATTCGCAGATACGCTGGCCACCAATTGATTCAAGTGGTTTTCAATCAAATCGATTAGCTCAGGCGAATCCGAAACTACATCTCTATTTGCTTTCCAAATTTCAACGATCTCCGCAATCGACGATGCCCCGCGTCCGAGGACCGCTTCCAGCTGATACAATTCGATCTGAACCTGAGGGCCGTCGATTTGTTTTATGGGATCAAGCTGGTTGCGAGTCTCCATTAGTTGAACTTGGCTGCCCACATAGTTCCGCAGTCGAGAAGCTTCATTCTCCAACGCTTGCGTCATCTCGGCTCGAAACGCTAGAGTCGCCATTTCACGGTCCCAATTAGTGAGCAGGAGCAATGAACTCAGAGTCAAGGCGACTACGAATAAGGCAATCAGTGACCACCGAATGTTTTGACGGAGTGAATCCATTGTATAATCATTCTACTTCGAGACTGGACGATTGTGTCTGGATACAATCGGGCTTGACCAATGAACTATTCAGGCAAATCCAATTACAATCAGACAGTTTACAATCACTTCTCTTCGAGCGATTTAAGAAAAGGCATGATCAACTCTTGAGGCAACAATAACTTCATCGTGACGCTTTTCTCGGTGGTCTCGACCTCGGAATGTATATTAGCGGATTTCACTCCAGGCACTTGAGCAAAACTTGTTGCCAACGAAGCAAGGGTCGAGACGTATTGGTTGGTTGGGTATTGGACCTTAATTGCGATTCCAATTTCAGACTTTTCTGAATTCTTTAAGGTAATGCTGACATGCTCGAATTTCAAAAATTCAATTACTGCGAGAACTTGCGGAGCTACAGCCTGTAAGCTGCTAATTTTAGCGGAGTCATAATTCAATGTCTTTCCTAGCCATGAACTTTCGCTAAAGGGTTCTTCAAAAAACTTTTGAATGAATTCAACGATTTGATTATCCGGATTTAGCTCGAGGTAGAGGAATGCATTCTGGCTATCTAGCAAGGAGACTAGGCCACCATGAAGGTTCGACTGCGAAGCGTCGCGGTAGACGGAGAGGTGCTCAATACTCTCTCCTAAATAGATTCGGTTTTTCAACGGGTCCAACAATAGGGAAGTTTGAGAATCGTTTTCAAGCAACACCGCACCGGCGTTAAGCTTTTGCAGCACTGCTTCAGGAATCGGTTTCGAAAATTGAATCACCGACAAACCGGACCCTTTATGCAGCCGATTCGCCTCTACTTCAGTAAAATCCTCCCAGAGGACACCAATGTCGCCGTCAAATCGTCCCGAGCTCAGCATCTTTGCCGAGCTCCAAGCCTCACTAGTGATGCCTCCTTCTGTCAAAAGCAACAGTATCGGATCGTCAGAGTCTAATAGCTCTTGCCAGTGACTACTGCTGACTCGGGCTATCGATTCCTTGATGAATGTTGGAACGTTCTCTAGGTTCAGATAGCTCACACTCAGAGGCTCGTTTAAAATAGGCCAATTGCTTTGAAGCTTGGCCATGCGTTTCTCGGCTTTCTCCACGAAGGCACTGGCCTCAGGTTGAGAAGCATATTGCTCGACAAAATTTCGATATCCCACCAATGCCTCATGAGTTTCCCCTTCCCCAACTTCCAAGTAGTATAAGGCTTCATATTCTTCTGATGGACTAGCCATCAAGGTTTTGTGTGTGATTGCGCTAGTCACGACGACCAAGAGAGCGCAGGCAATTGTTTTACTTTTTAGATATTTCATAGTTATTTTTCGAGATTAACAGTTATTTGATTTATTAGTTTAAATGATACTTTTCTTCGACGACTTTAGTTTTCGCAATTAGATCATGAAGGGTGAGAAGTCCGCCGGATTGATGCAGCACAATGAGACTTACGGATGAACAAATGAGGTTCAAAAAGTAGACCGGAATGATCCACGCTGGCAAAGCATCCATAAAATAGGCAGATTTTTCAAAAACTGATGCGGCGAGATATTCCTCCGCAGGGACGCCTGATGCGGTCAAGATCAGAGCGAACAACATGGGAAGACCAAGGGCAAATCGGAGGCCATTACGGAGCATTTGGTTCCCTAGCTCTAGAGCCTGGCCATCGGATTTGATTACCTTAATTTTCGCAATACGTTCTCCTGGGGTTACTCCGTATAAGCTGGCGGTAATGAACGAATAGAAACCAAAGAGCGCCAGTAACGAAAGCAAGTAATAATTCAGCCCGTGATGGGTATTGAAGAAAAACAGGAAAAGTCCCACGGCCATCGGCAGCGTGATTAGCACGTCAAGGCCTGTTGCGACAAGACGATGGCGAAATCCCACAATTGCGGAATCACAGTATTCATCGGCCCCTTGGGATTGAATTTTTTCGGCGTCATGATTCACGCCGTCGAAAGTGGCTTTCAGAATGAGCAGGTTGGTATTTGGCATGCACCTACACTATCAAAATTGAAACACAAAATTGTCATCAGAATGTATAATCTGAACACACGGCTTTTTGAATAAGCGGAAGGCAACCTTCAACAGATTCACAGCAGGAAAAATCAAGCTCTAGATTTCACTTTTTGTAGGCAGTGAGGCATTCTGCGACCATTGCAACAATCGTGCGACAGTATACCAAGCTACGAAAAACGATCTGCGGACAGAACCCCACTCTGATGAATCTGACGTCTATTTCACCCACCTACGTAGCTTAATTCGTGCACAGATGCAGAGCGCCTACAGGAACTGCTCAGCCAAGCTTATATCGGCTATAACTTACGCATCACTCTCAAAACCGCTCGCAAATCCTTCTGCACAAGCTTCTCAGCTTTGTCAAAGCTAACGATCACTCGTTTACGCTCCTTAGACTCCGGATAACGTTTATTGACTTTCTGGACCTTCATCGGAAAAAGTCGCAGCTTTTTCGCGCGACGTGAGTATGCTTTAAATTCAAAGTAAGACTGCTTAAGCTCACCGACCAAACCGGCCTCTTCATAAGCTTCATCACGCGCCACAGCACGATCACTGCGCCCCTTCTCAGTGCGACCTTTGGGAAAGATCCAATAGTCTCCGCCGCGAGTTGTTACCAACACGACTTTGCCGTCCTCTGTAATCGGGAATACCCCGACCTGATAATCGCACTTACACATTTAGATAGTTTTTAAATTAGACCGTCTTGTTAGGAGTGATTTTCCGCTTTGGCTTTGAACAAGTTGAGAACCTCATATGCCTGTTCTAAAAATGATTCAATATCTTTAACAGCGACTGTCTTGCCTAATCGGCAGACTACGAGACTGCTACCACTTCCATCGGCAACCAGATCGCTGTTACTGGATCTACGCTTCATTTGGTTGAGTGCGTTTGATTATTCCCGTTCACTTAGAAACTAGTTTTGAAAGAGCATCCAGTCTCTCTTTAGTAATTCGAATGAATGTCCGATTATGGATTAGAGGCATGATGCTTCCACCTCTGTATAAATCGCCCTCAAAACTAAGTTGAGCATGACGATACTTCCGCCATAAGGTCGAAGACTCATGAAATAATTTGGTGGCTGCTGGATCTAAATCTTTCATCACTTCGGACTCCACACACTCAAGTTTCTTATCCAAATATTGCGCGACATCATACGACCGCAGATTCATATCCGTCTGGATTTCGGCAGCGGCCAAGTGAGCTTCGAGTCGCTTTAGGGGCGCATCCGTTGAGTCGGCCGCGCATACTGAAAGTGTCAATCCGCAGAAAAGTGTGATGATCGATTTTTTCATTTTCCTGTAGATCGTAGAGAGGCGGGATAGATGAGCGCCAGCGAAATCTATTGATCACCGACTTGTTCGGCTCCTAAGGGTTGATGTTTAAATGGCTGGCTCGGCAGTAGCTTAATGTGACCTGCTCTGTTTCTTTCTCCCCATTCTGGCTTCATTTTGTAAAGGAGACGCTCTTGATATGGAAACCAGATTTCACGTCCGTCTATTCCTTCAATTCTATTTTTCAGTTCGTAATGAGTGGCGGCATACTGCGTGACACCATCTAGGAGTCTGTAAAGTATCTCTTCTGGATCGAAAGTTCTAAATCGTTCAAATTCGGAACCACGCTCAGTAACCACGAAATGGAATACCAATCCTTCTTTTTCAATGTGCGGCGAGCCGTCATGCTGAGGAGTGGTGTGAAATACTTTGTAGTAATCTGGAACGTCCAATTCAGAGACATACTCTCGGAACTTCTTGCCGATCTCTTCTACTGTAGTGATATTATTCATTTCTTTCGCCGAACGTGAGTTTGTGTTAAAATTAATAGGATCGCGCCTAATATCTGGGGGATCTTCTATTTTCGTATAGGTAATGACTT
>JAYMFV010029919.1:0-12470 GCA_036784875.1 Internoretia fryeana | reverse complement strand
TAAGAGAATGGTTCGCAGATTACTAAGAATATTTGGCTTTTGTAAAGTATCTGAATTCACGGAAAAGTTGGATTTCGCGCGCACTGTTGGCAAGCGATTAGATGAACATCGGGAGCTGGTAGAGAACATCACTAAAAGCTCAAATTTTCTTAAAGATTACCCTTGGCATATTGGTCATATGGCGACCCAGGACGATTATTTAATGAGGTTGTTTTACATGCGCCATGGAGTCTACCCTGCCATAGGTCGCCATTGTTCTATTACAGGGGAATATGTCAGAGAAAGGCCACTTATCTTGGGAGAGTGCCAGCTTCCGGAATATAGAGTAATAAGCCAAAAGTGAAAAGCAAGAAGCCGAAGCATCTCTCACTAATCTGGATATTTCTGAATGGTCAAAAAGTGCCAGGTTTTTTCGCTGGTGATACGTATTTCAGCTGCACTGGCGAAGAGGTAACGCCGGAGAAGTGGAAATATAGGAAGAAGAATGAAGTCGTTTCCTGATGCAGCATTCAGTGATGATGTTTATTCTCTTTATGGCTTCTTGAAATCAACGGTCAATGATAAGTCTGTGATGGCCGAATATTATAATAAGTCCGGACTATTTTTGTCTGAGGTAGGAATGAACACTTTCTTATATATCGAATCCACGGTCGATCGCGAATTAACATTCCATCCAAAAGTAAAAGAGCTTGTGGAAAATGCGATCTATGCACCAGAATCATTTAGTGTGACGTGATAAAAGATATTCTAGTACTAAACTGTATCGCGATAGAATTAAGGGAGATATTGCGTTAGAAATAATATGGACATTTTTATAATGCTACTTAAGAAGCATGACGACCAAACATCTATCGACGAATGTTTACTTATTTTGTCTGAAGAGGCGCTCCGGTTTCTCTATCTCCTATCTCGAAATGAAACAGACGATCCTGAGTTTGATTGGTTGGCAGGGTGTCTAAACGGCCCGATTGGGAAAATGTGTGACCTTAAACTTTTGGGCCTAATCCGGGAGAATGAGCGACCATTTGAAAACCTCGCAAGTGGACCTTCCAGCCGACGAGCTACTGATAAAGGTGAGAGACTAATTGAATATGCAATTTCCAATGGTGTGAACTTTGAAAAACTAGCATATGGTTCTTTGCCAAAGCATCCGTTCTAAATTAGCCATTTAATCACTTTTTATTACTGTGAGCTCAACTAAAAAAAGCTACGTTTTTTGCGGCATAGAAAACTCGACCATTGATTGATTCATTTTTATTCTTCTCGGCATTCGGAGAGAGTACTTATCTTTTAGAAAATCCAAAATAGCATTCTCGTTGTTGCGATCTAAATCACAGTCAGCAATCCAGATTTTTTGTTTTGCTTCTAGTTCAATTGGGTTTATTAATGACAAACCTTGGAAGCCTTTAACGAAAGAGCTGGACATGAGTAGGTCGTAGCTTGGGGAGTGGTTATTTACAGCTAAACGCATCCCGCCGTCGACCGAAATTATTGCAGCGTCAATACAATCGCGATATCGGAAGAAGTCACTGTGGTCGAAATAATAGCAGTCCTTGCGTTGCCTCTGGCCTTCACCAATATCATAAATTTCCGCCATACCGTAAAGTGAACACATAAAGTTACCTACTAGCGCCTCCCGCTGAGAGCCATGCGCATGTAACCAGATCACTCTTAGTTCGCCTGGACTACCTTCCGATTTAAGCTGGTTTTTTGCTTTTCTTATGACGCGGCTGGTATTGCTGCAGCTTTCAATAGTAATCACAGAGGAATAGAGTTCCCCGGATTCAAATGCCGCCTCTCTTTCCTGAATGTATTGATCACTAGAGTCTTTCTCTTTTAATTCAATATAGATAATGTTTTCTTCGTCAATCGCAATAAAGTCAGGAGTTTCCTCTGTTCCTTCTTCGATTTTTTCGGCTTCTAAGCCGAGATCTTCATTCAGGATTTTGAGTGCAAAATCTTCGAAATTCATATCGTCTTCTCGGTTTTGAATGGAGCGGATAGTTATCTTCCTTGTTCTGGGTCTGGCGTACAATATAGCATTAAAGTTTCGATATTAATTTGTTCACTAAATTTTAGGTGCTTGCGCTTTTCTACCCGCCACCAGTTACCGTGTTCATCCGAATAATTTGTGTTCTCGAAGTCAATATAAAATTGTTCACCTGGTAGTGGAGGAATTATTGGGTCGGTGTATCGCCGCTGCTCGATACATTCACCTTCATAGTAAACCTCCAGGATGTACTTTTTAGAGCGCTTTTCGCCGGCGTCACTTTGTATTTTTGAATGCAGTTCTGAAAGTTCGATATCAAACGCACTTGCGAGCGCTTGTTGTGATTCAAAAGATGCCTTATTTGAGCCTGACTCAATTCTTTGAATTGTTTTAGTTGATAACCCGGAAACCGACGCTAAATGCTCTTGTGACCACGCCTTTTTTTTTCGTAATTCCTTAATTCTTGCAGATATATTCATTTTTTACCTAATAAGCTCTTGTTTTAATAGAAGTTAGCAGGGGATATGGGACAAAACAACGACGTTAAGGATACAAGTTTAGGACATGGCATCGAAATTACCCTTTTCTTGATAAAAGCTACTCATATAAGTAGCATTAAGTAATGTTAGCATTGAAGTATCGAATAAACTACCGTCAGATTACGCTTACGAGCGAAAGTGTTGAGCTGGTTGGCGTATACGAAAAGAGTGGCCGCATCAGGCATTCTAGGTTTTTGGGTTTTATTAGCCAGGACTCTGCGCGATGGTTGGGAAAATCAGCATTACCGGTAAGATTAGCGGTCGAGAAGTATTCGGACGGCGGTGGGGATGGACTGTATGATTGGATAGAACTTCAAGACCATGAGTATATTCAAGGATGTATGGTTGGTGGCGGTGTTTTTGCTGTAATATGCGACGGAAAACCGCGCGTAGTCACTAAACGTTAGCGCCTACGCGGTATCAGGGGTGATTCAGAAAATAAACTGTGTGGTGAAAGTAGGTCAGCATACCCAATAATATCCATAATTCTTTGAGGGTTTGATCGAGGGGTACCTGCAAAAACAAAGTCATTTAGCTGCTGGCAATAGAGTCCAGCTGTAACATACAGGCCGTCACCATCGTCAATGAGGAGCTGGTAATACTCCCAATTTATGCATTTACTTTTGTCGATATTCTTGTGCCATACAACGCCTTCTATCATCATTGAAATGTTGCTACTGATTTAAAAGATTACTTATATTACCCAATAGTGCTTCTGCTGTTTTAAAACCATGGGACATTGCATAGTTACCTTTTTGATTGTCTAACACTTGAATCGCTGGTGTAGCCGAAATATTTAGTTGTTTACCCTGGGCAAAGTCGGCATTAATTTTTTCTTTGTGATTGTCACTATTTGTGCACAGCTCGATTAGTCGGCCATTCAAGCCAAAACCTCTAACAAAGTCTGGAATGTTTTCAACTCCGCGCCCATTACCACGAGTATGCTCTATGAATTGATCCAGCGCACCCCATGCAACCTGGTTATCATATTCTTCAGCAACACATTCAATAGTTTGGGCGTTTACTGCCGCTGACGGGTTATGAATTCCTAGTGGGAAATGAACGTACTCCCAATTTATTACGCCTTGAGAGTTGTCTACGATTTTCTTTAGTTCACCATGCATCTTTCGGCAGAACGGACACTCAATATCGCCGAAATAACGAAGAGTTATGCGTGCATCCGGATTTCCATACAGTCGTTTTTCGGAATTTACGTTAGCCAAGGTGTATTTTTGTTTTAGTAACGTCAGTCGTTTTTTCTGTTTGGTTTTCTCCTGGACCAAGAAGTGTTCGGTTATTTTCTTTTCAACAATAGCCGAAATCTCAGAAGACCCTGCATTATTCTTTGGTGATGACTGAATATTTAAAGCGTCTTTTAGCTCTGCCACATCAGCGAGTAAAAATGCGTTAGATACACCCAGAATAATAAGCGCTGGAATAGTGATGTATGGAAGAATTTTATTCATAAGTGTCATTTATTAGTTTATGGGTTTGAGGGAATCAATATACGCAAACTTCGGTGCGAAAATCAGAACAATTGATATCTTGTCAATATCAATTAAATCGAAATGAAAAGATAGGTAGTTATATGATAAACCAATTCAAGAAAAGGCTTGCAAGGTTGACTTAGTCACTTAAAATGAAGTTAATAGTGGAAGAGTAAAAGAACTAACATTTGCAAATTCAAGTTGCGTTTAATAGGATGAAACAAAATGCAACAAAGTGTTTATTGGCTATTTGTGCTCACTTTTGTTTTCGTAGCGATGTTTGCAGCCACTGGAAAAATTTGGTGGTTCTTTTTGAGTGGCGTTCATTTGTTGGCGATGCTGTATAAAGTATTCGAAAAACATCAGGTACCTAAAACCGATTTCTGGTTATTGGTACTTTCGGTTGTTTTCGCTATGATATTTGCTGCTAAAGGTAGAATAGGTTGGATGATTTTGGGTGCCGTTCCTTTGTTAGTAATGTTGTACAGGGCGAATTTCCAAGAGTCAAAGCAAGAAACTGAATTAGAACCCGAATAATTTTCACAGGAGAGCACGTGAAAGCCGAAGTTCAAAAAATCGCGAATTTGGAAACGCGTCTAAAAGACTGGGAAATACAGAAAAGGGAATGGTTTAAAGGAGTGCCATTTATCCTGGTCACCGGCTTAGTTGTGTGTGGAATGGGCGTGTGGTTGTTGAATCACTTTGGTTTAGTAACCCAGACTATTACAGAAGCTGTAGTCTTAACAGTTTTTATCGCGGTTCTACTTTCGGTGTTGCCGCTTAAAATTAACTACCCGGAAAAGCCTACCCAAAGCGACGTAGAAGCTGATGTAGCCTTACGAAAAGCGTTTTCAATGGATGCCGAAGTCGAAAAGAGCAGTAGCACGAAGTAATTTGAATTCTAGAATTAAATGTTAAAAATGAGCGAATTAATGACTGACAAGAAATTTTTACAACAACGAATCTGTATTTATGTAGGAAAAGAAATAGATCCAGCTTCAGACATCCAGGTTAAAGAAGCTCTCAATAGCTCTTTGGGAATAAAACTACCGCAAAAAAGGACTTTAGACGAGTCCTTGGCAGCAGCGAATAGCGAGCATGAAGTTATCAGTCTTATCATAAAATACCGTGGGTGTTTGTGAGTAAGCCTGGACGATATAAATCAATATATTCTCCAACCGTCGTCGCCAAACCTAAAGGTTTTATTTAATACACTAAGCACCCAGTTTGTAACATCGGCACTAAAGAAGCCTGGTGCTTTTATTAGTCTGTCTTCATCATCAAACCAAGCTATAGGTAAATTATTTATTTGTCCCAAATTTTTACCGAGTGACCTATCTTGTGGCCACTTGTTTCCGAATTCATTTTTTAAGCGGTAACGACAAATTGAGTTAGTGAGTGTTTTAAATCTAGGCGAATACAAAACCCACTAGCACTCGATGCCAGCTGACGCGTATTTTTCTTGACGCTTAAAGTAATCTCTTAAATGCTGGTAGGAGTGTTGGATTTCGATCGCGACACGTCGATCCTGATATTCAAAATAAACATCTGCTTGCCACTTTCCTGGCTTAGACCTCCCGGGAACCTCTAATTTTGCCGCGATACCCGTTTGGTTTAATGATTTAAGGATCGTTTCTTTGGTCGTAATATGCCACAAGGTTTCCGGAGCGGTAGTACACTCATCTCCTTGATGGGCGAAGAATTGAAGTCCTCGAGGGCTAGTTTTTGGTATCGCCGGCGAGCCACAGCAGGGCATAACAAAATCATTAACGTTGTAGTTAACCTTTAGCTGCTCCCAAGCTGCTTCGCTAAACATTGCCGCATCGACAATCTCATCAAGTTTATTTAGCGCGATATCAGCCACAGTTAACCCCTGATTAAAATATTTAAACCACAGTCGCAGCGCTTCGCTGCGTTCATGTTTTTATAAAAGCATAATCGAAATTCAATTGATAGCCGAGTGAGACTGTTTAAGTGAAAATAGCGCACCTACCATAAAGAGTATCTTATACCATACTAACACCATGCCCTTATCAACCTACACCCCAACCATCTCCTCGCGCGGTCGGTCTTTGCCTTTTATTTCCTTCCTTTTCCTGGTATTTCCTTCGTTTCCTCGCTGCGCGGGGTTGGAAAGGGATTTAGCAGGCTTTCAGCGAGAGTGATGGTCGGGATTTGTGCGAGCTCACAGGCTGCGACAAAGCTTCGCTTTGCGTTAGTATGGTATAAGATACTTTACATTTCTATGACTACTAGCGCTAAGAAAACTATCTCAAAAAAAACTATTGTCGAAACAAACCGCTATGATATTTTAAACATTACTGCAGAAATGTTAAATGCATGCCGATCTGGCCGTATATTCAAATAGAATTGCGAACGAGTGAAGGAAGAACGTAATGTTAGAACAATTTCTAATGGTCTAGATTAGTTGATTAGTCTAAAACAAAATAATGATTAAGAGGGAATTATGAATGAACCTGTAAAGAATAATGAAGCCAGTGAGTCGCTAGCCACGTTATCAGAATGTAAAGTAGGGTTGCCTCTAAACGATAAGAACTGTTTAGTGCTTGATAAATCGGATAAGCAAATTTCTTTTCGGCATAACATCACTAGAAACACTCTACATATAATCGAAGGTAGTTTAAGTATTTCTGAAGTATCTGCTAAAAACTTTCTATTTTTGTTTGGTGATGTGGTGTTTAAAGTGGATTATTTGGGAGGTGGAGAGGTCGCGTTTATAAGCGATAATATTCACTTTAGTGACCTTCGAGAAGACCATGATGAGCATTTTGGTTTTCTAACGATTCGCTTCACTATCTCTTTTGAAAGCATAGTGGAGATGCCACGAGTAGCTTCCTATCAGTCTCTTAGATTGATGGAGTTAAAACCTGAAGAGATAATAAATTGGTCTATTGATTCTGCTTTCAGCAATTCAATTGTAAGTAATCGATAGAATACTAATAGCGAATATAAGAATTTTAAATATAAAAATTGAAATAAATAGCAATTTAAAGGCAGAGAATAAATGGATGTTATGCGATCGAAAAGAGTTATCAAGCTTACGGCTCTAAATTATACGCTCAATATTGGGTTGGTGATTTTGGTACTAATTTCATTGATAGCCTTCTTTCTACCAGTTCTAAAAGAAATGACTACAGCGGACTTTATTTTGCACGATGGTCGTTGGGTGCTGTTATTGGGGGTATTTGCTTTGATGTATGCAAAATGGGAATTTCAGCTACCAAATAGAATTGATGAGATTAAAACAGAATAACGAATTAACTTTAGGGAATAAAATGGACAAGAAATCACCCTTATTTGAAAAGCTCCAATCATTAGTTAAAGAATATGGCAGCAAAGACGTTGTAAATCATTTGAATGTCTTGCTTGAGGCAGATGAATTTTATACGTCACATGTACTACATAATTTAGTTAGAAGCTCAAGAAAGGAGTCATTGCAGTTGGTGGGTTTAGTCGGTAATAAAAGTCAAAATTGGGTAGAGTTACCAACGTTTAATCTCACTACCGAAGAGAAAGAGCATATGAGTGGATTTATTAATACGTTTACTTACGAACAGGTTTTGCCTGGCTTCTTTGACCCTGCTGTCACAGATTGAAACAAAACAACGAACAACAAGGTTGGGAAAGTGGATAAGGCTAAATGGGCATCGATAGTCAAAAGCGCAAAGCAAGAAGAACCGTCAGAAATAGAGTCACTTAATATGCCGAATTCGGTATTAGGATTATCGAATTGGCCTGAAGGCAAGTTGGTAGAACCTTCTAATTACCAGATTGAGTTGATTGAGGATATAAAGCGTTTTCACCCAGAAGTTTGCGAATGGAGTCAAATGGCTATTTGGGATTCATGGGGGTGGTACTCGCAAGACTGCCTCTTGGTTAGCAGTTCTGAATGCGAAGGTCGCCATGACTGGTATTTAGGTTACTTACACAAGATTTTCTTAGGGGAATCTGTAAGTCGGTGGAATGGGGACACAGAAAAGGCCAGCTCTGGATATAAAGAGCTTCTAAAAATATCTCGGTCTTACAATATTTGAAACAGAACAGTGAAAAGGATGATTTGAAAAATGAGTGATAAAGAGAGAATCGAAGGGGCAAGACAAATTGAAGAAAGGATTCGAGAAATACTCTCCGGTGCTGGAAAAAATGTAGAAGCAATAATTTGGAATAAGGACCGAGGAGGAGAATTGCTAAATTACTCCACTCATACAGTTCACGTGACGGCTGACGGTAAAGAATTCGAATTAAATAATGTGCCAGACGAAAGAGTAGTTGACTAGCCAGGTCGTGTCGGCAACGAGACGCTCGATGCACATATTCGTCAACTATGTAATCAGTGGAGTGACTAAAGCAACTAACAAAATTCAACTAGCATTCACCAAAAGCTACACGCTTGCTGTTGAAATGTCCGTCAATGGTCCGAATCTGAGGTGTTTTAAGGGCTGAAATGAAGCAAAATAGCGAACTTAACATGGCTAAAATGACTTACGACGAATGGGAAAATAAAGTAACAAATATCATTATTGAAGATTACGATGGCTTCACTTACGACTTTGACCAAATGGAGAAGTATGCAAAGCCTCTATTTGAGAGAGGATTGGATTTTGTGACAGCCGCTCATGCTTTATTAGCTGACCACAAAGCTATTATGAGAGCTGTTGAAACGAAGATTGATGGACAAACAGTTCATTAACTGAGACGGAATAAAGAACAGGACATTTCTTA
The DNA here is from genome assembly GCA_036784875.1 of Internoretia fryeana. Taxonomy (NCBI): domain Eukaryota; class Phaeophyceae; order Ectocarpales; family Acinetosporaceae; genus Internoretia; species Internoretia fryeana. The sequence continues at coordinate 3,711 of JAYMFV010029919.1, read as the reverse complement.
ATATGTTTGAAAATACTAACTTTAACTACCTAGATGAAAGCGATATTAGAGAATTTGAGGAATATTGGGAAGAGCACCCAAGTATATTAGTCTCGGGAAGAAAAACATTTTATCGCCTAGAAAAATACTTACCTGAAAATGAGTTCTATAGAATACGTATCATATTAACAGCGCTCGTGCGAGATTTTAAACTTGAAAGCGTTCGTTACACATCTGCAATAGCTCTTACCATATACGCAATGTCAATTGAAAATGATAATAATAATGTATTAGATGCTGATCGAAATATTGTCAATATGGAGTTGGCCTTACTTCTAGAGCATATGATGACGGATAATGACGAGGAAGGGAGTTCTGAAAAAGAACTCTTTGAAAATAATTTGGAAATGGTTACTAAAAGATGGGCCGAATACTTAAGCGCACCTGATAATTTTAAAATATGAAACACAATAATGAAAAGACAAGGAGTCAAATGAATGAAATTCAAAAAACTAGCCAATCGTTTAACTGGATTTAGCACCCCTGTTTTTGGTGTTTCATGGACGCCCGAAAAAATGGAGCAAGAAGTAGCACAAAAGCTAATTACTGAGCTTGAAGACAAGCGTGTTCTATATAACCCTTCAGAAATGGAGGTTCCTCGCCATTGCGTTCATTCTATAGTAGACATTCGAAGGTTATTAACTGAGTTGTTGCATGATTTAGATCCAGGCTCAAAATTGTCTGAAAACATTAAAGCGATTAGAGCATCTTGCCGTAAATTTCTTAATACAGTGCAGTCCGATGAGACTGTTCTAGAATATGGTGATTACCGAGGGCATCACTCAAGTTGGGTGTTTAATGGTGCTATTGGTGAATTACGCGGTGTTATTGGCATCCACTTAGCTATTATTGCTACTCAGTATGGTTTAGATATTGAAGAGCCATTGCTCAGTATTTTGCCTGTCGAAGACGAGCCAAATGAAAGCGAATAACGAACAGGAGAATGTAATATGGACTCAATTGGATTTGAAGTCGAACGAGACCAAGGGGCATCGGCTTCTTACGCGTGGCCTGTAATGAAAAAATATCAGATTACAAACCTTGAAACGAAATAACGAAAATGATTAAGCAAAAATACTTTCGCTATGCAAAGGCTGGAGCTTTGCTAAAAGCTACCGCGCTGAAACACTACTCTACACTGACTCTTGTTGTTGCTGGGTTTGTTTGGCTTGTATTTTTTGGTATAGAACATTTTAAAAACACAATCGATTATCCGGTGTTAAAAATTGCAGGGGTCATTTTGGCTTACATAGCAACATTGACCAAAATAGCTGTAGATCACCAGCTGCTATATAATCGATTGAAAAGAATTAAACGAAAGTTAGAACTTAAAAAGCTGAGAAGATAGGTCGAAACGGATTGATGAATTTTAGGGTACCCCCCCCCGATACGGACAACCTCCATTAAAAACATTCAGTTGCATGACTCGATTATTATTGTAGGATTAGTGACATAAGAGAGCATTTAAAGAGACTAAGTGCGAGTAGATACATGAAACTCCAAAAAAGCACGGAAGAGCTGATAAAGCTAGCAAACGATTATCGACGCGATGACCCCGACATACCTGAAAACGGGTATATTACTATTATGAATGGCGTAGCCAGTGGCTGGAGTTTGGAAATAGCAGGAAATGCTTTCAAATTTATGCCTGGCTGTTGGGCTGTCGACAATATTGGAAATAAATGGTTGGCAATTGGCGGTAATGATTATGATGGCGCTGAAGACTGGCAAATGATTCCACACGATACATTTAGTCACGAAAAATAACATAGGAATCACTGGTGGTGGATATAGCTAAGATATCAAGTAAAGACCAAGGGTATATGGAGCGAGCGGAACGTATTATTGAATTATACAATCAGTCTTCAATTAAACCGTTTGATGAATCTTTAAACCTGAGAAAGCCAGAGACTACTATTATCATTTACGCCGATTCGGATACTGGTGGTTTGCTTTTAGATCATGACCACAGCTTAGATATTTACCGTGTAATGTTCGCTGCTTTTGATGAAGAGAATAGAGGAAAAGGGTTGCTGAAATCATGCCTGAGATTTGCTGAAAGAGAAAATATAGATGTGGCAATGGTAGATGTTGACGGTGATAAAGAACACGCAGTATGGAAAAAATTAGGATACACAATCTTAGGGCAGTGCAACTTTAGTATTGTCGCAACAAATAGAAAGTTATCATGTGTAAATTATGATTCACCCATCGTACTAATGTGAATTCTACTACATGTAAATTCAGCGATTTGAATTCAAGGAGGATAGGTGCGTAATACTAGTTTTTATATTTATGTGGCACTAGAATAGTCGAAGCAATATAGAATTAGTTTTCCCTAGTCGCCCGGATACCGGGCGGCTTTTTTTGAATCTGCGCCGAAATGGCAGTTAAGAAAAATACTTATTTAATCGTTCAGTGGCAACCCAAAAAATATGATACACCTAGTCATCGACACTAACATTTTAAGAGGCGAAGGCCTCAATTCTCCTTCTTTCGAAAATCTTAAAGCACTAACGAGCACTGGTGAAGTAGCGCTGTATTTGCACGATATTGTCAAAAACGAGTACCTCTCTCAAAGACACGAAAAACCTACAGAACAAGTTAGAATTGCAAAAAAGGCAATCAGACATTTTAGAACGATAGATAAAGACCTTGTCGAAAAGATTACCAAAGATTTGGAAGGGCTTTATGCGCAAAATATAGAAAAAGAGAACAGATTGTTGGAAGAGTGGTGTGCCAGATTGAACGCTCAAATACTAAGCATTCAATCTGCGTGTGCAACTACTGTATTTGAAAGTTATTTCAAAGGAGATGGTTGTTTTCATGAGGCACACAAAGTAAAAAGTCATATACCTGATGCTTTCATTCTTTCTTCGATAACCGAATTTGCTAGCGAACACCAGGATGAATCGATTATTTTACTAGCGAGCGACAAAAGACTAAAGGCAGCTGCCGCTAAAGAAAATGGTATTCAGGTACTTGAAAGCCTCGATCAATTTTTCAAACTCGACGAAATTAGAGGGCTAGCGATTGAGGATAGACCAAATATTGACGAAATATCCCGCCTATTTTTAACTCCTGAGGTTGCAGCTTGTGTAAATGCAGCAATCAAGAACTATATTGAAAGAAACGAAATTTATGTTTGTCTGGACGATGAATCAGTAGAATTCGAAGTAGAATCTGACTTTGAAATGGGGGCGTAGAATCTGATTTTTATTTAAACGAACTTGATAATTTAGACAATATTGATTTTCAGAATTCAATATTGCTGGACAACAATGTGCTAGGGCTCCGCGGTGAGCTTACCATTGAACAAGGAATAAGTTTTTGTTGCGATACCGGCGAAACACACCACTATTTGGGAGCTAGAGACCTAAACTTCTATTCGAGCAATGGGCCTGTTACACAATTCCTTGAAAAGGTAAGGTTTAGGGTTGGCTTTAGTGCACTCATAGCCTTTGATGAAGATATTGAATTAAATTATATTTATTATTGGATGTCATAGAATTTAATATAATATCGTTGTTAATGGAAAATTATCATTAAATACAATCTGTGTTTACAGTAAAATTACTTTTTCTTTCGAAATGTGCTGTTCCAAAACACTTTTAGTTTTTTTCTGCATCTTGGTATTAAAATGATATAAATCAATGCATCTGAAATGAAATC
>JAYMFV010028818.1:0-12503 GCA_036784875.1 Internoretia fryeana | reverse complement strand
AGAAAGTCTACAGAAATCTCTTGTTGTTCAGAAGAACCATTGACAACTATATAGGAGCCAAATTTGGTATTTCCTTCAATAAAGAGGTTTGTAGGTGATATTGTAACCTGAGCATTTACACTTAGTGTAAAAGTTAAAAACGCGCAAATTGTTAAAAGATATACTCTTAGCATGATATTTTATTTTCTTTTGTAGTATTCCTAAACATAAGAAAAAGCAATGCAATTGTTATAACCGAATTTTTTTTGAGATGTGAGTACAAAACTTTGAATCCTGAATGGGAGTGATGTATTACAAGTCAAAAAAAAAGTCTCATTATTATCTAATGAGACTTTGAAAGTTTGTTCTGTTTCTTAGTAAGTAACAGTAAATGTAATTGGAGCTCCAGTACCTAATGCAGTTGAATAAGCACCAGTTCCAGAAGTAGCTGCAAGTGAACCACCAACGTCAATTGTGATGTCTCCACCTGTTAAAGTAACAGCTGAACCCGCTGGAGTAGTTAGCTCAGACGCGCCTAACCATACTGAAGGAGTAAATATTACCGCATCAGTTGAACCAGCGTTATCAAGAGTAGCGTTAGCCCAAGATACAGTTACAGAAACACCAGAAGTACCAGTAATTTGTAAAGAACCAGCAGAAGCAGTTCCACCAATGTTAGCTTCAGTAGCATCATCATTAGCATTAGCATCTAAGATAGAAGCAGCAGCAGTTTGGATAGTTCCTAAAGCTACAGCAGTAGGAGTAAGAACTAAAGCAGCTTCAACTTGAGCAGTTACAGCTACGTCAGCAGTTTCTTGTGCGAATGTTGCAGTAGTAGAAAAGGCTACGATAGCAAAAATAGATAAGTATGTTTTTAGATTTTTCATGTCGTTGTCTTTGTGAATTATAATTGTTGAAAAAATTTCTTTTGTTTTGATCTGTTTCAAAGCTATCGATTAGTCCAAATTTGTCCTAGTTAGATTCTCTTAATTAAGTTTCCTTAATAAAGAGAGCATTATTAATCGTAGTTAATAATCATGGTCAAATCAGCGACATACTCTCCTAAATCAATATCTCCGACTTCAATTGATCCGTGTATATAAAGAAAGAGCTGCTTCCAAACTTCAGATGGGGGCTCATTATTTTCATTATTCCTGTACACCTGTACATAACCTTTGTTATCAGGAATAACTTTTGAGTTCCTATGATTGTTGGTTCCGCTATTGTTATAGGAGATATCCAGATCAATTGGAATTTGGGTAGTAACCGCCGGGTTAGAATGAGACATATAGTCCGGGACCATAAGCTCAACAAAAATATTTTGTGTGTAATAGGCTTTTATATTGAAAACGCCCATACTCAAATCGCCCAGGCTAATAAATTTTTCGCCAAAGTTTGGCCTCAGAACCCCGAAGTCTAACTCCTGTTCAACTGTAGTACTTAATTCAGGCTCTACCGTTATTTGCAGGTTAATAAACTGTGCATGTGCAAGGTTTGTACATAAAAGAGAAAGAAGCAGTATTGATATGTAATGCCATTTTTTAATCATAGCTAATCATCACTGTGATATTAGAGCTGTAAGACCCCGAATCAATATCTCCTACATTAACAGATCCATAAATGTATAAATAAGCGGTATCGTTGTATAGCGCAGGATTATACCCTTCATAAACGGGAGTAGGAGGTGGGCCCGGAGGTGCATTACCTCTTTTTCGTATCTGAAACTGTCCATTTGCTACCAGTTGTGTACCCGTCATAATGGTTGCCTGGCTGGTACTGTTTACACCCCTGTTCGCATATGCTGCATTTAAAGTAAATTCCAAACGGCAGGTAGGATCAGTTTCACAGCCTAAATCATCATTCAGTAGCAAGTATTGCTCAGCGGTTACTGTGACGATTACATCCAAATATCTAACGCCCTCTATGGTCAGTACTTTGGAACTTGCTAGCGGAATATCAACCATTCCCTCACTATTAATTAGTGTTCCATACTCCAGATCGGTCATACTTAGCGGTGAAATAGTAACAGCGTATATACTGCTATACGTACCGAAATCGATTTGCTGAGCTTTAATTTTTATAAATGAAGTACATAAAAGAAAAGCGAGTAAACAATATTTCAGTTTGGCTAGCTTCATTTAGATGTAATCTATCTCTATGGTGAAGTCACCTTCATAGTTTCCTGGCTTGGCATTCTCTAAGTTCACTCTTCCGCCAACCCAAATGTAAAAACGACCTTCCGAGTTAAATATAATATTCCGGTTTTCGTAGTCCAGTAATTCAGAACTGGACTGATCTTCCATATCATTAGATGAAATTTCATAAGTGAATGTAAGCGTTCCATCTCCATTTGTTTGAGTAAGGATTCTTTGTTCGAAATAATCTAACCTGAATTCTGCCCCGGGAGTACCAACTGCTATCATATAACCAGCATTTACATCATTGATAGGATTCACATAAATTTCTTGTTGCCCTGGCTGAGTGTTGCCAAAGGTCATAGAATTAACAGTGATTAATTCTATTGATTGAACCACCTCAGCAGTAATGCTAACAAAAGCACTTACTTTATCAGCTTCCTGGGCATTTAGCTGGCTTATAGAAAAAGCAGAAAGGAAGAGTAGGGCGGTTAAAAATCTCATATAGCTAACGTGAACTTTTTTTACAAAGATTATATAAAAAGAGCTTTTTAACCAGTTAATGTTTCTTAATTAAAGAATCATAATGCAGTAAAAACAACTACCACGCAAAAGCATTGAAGTACAGGGCATCCAGTGATACTTCACGATTCTGTAGTGTTAGATTTCTTTCCAATACTTCAGTAAGCTTTACGCTATTTGCTGTCATAATGAAATTATAAGTAAGCATCTGCCGATTAAAGCGTGTGGAGAAATTGAGGGTTACAGAGTAAACACTGTCAACCGGCTCAGTATCTGTTAATCGAAAAGTTCTAAGCATACTTAAGGGCCTGATATCTCCAATAATTTCCAGCATATCCCGGCCAGGAACAAATGAACTGTCTTCCAGTTGCGGCTTTAAGTTTACATTAAAAGTAACTGATGATTGAGCAATTACGGAACTACTCGTCAAAACTGATACAAGAAAAAGGCAGGTTAACAGAAATTTGAATTTCATTCGAGCTGTTAAAGAGTTTTTTAATTCGTGGTTACAACTTTGTCCTTCCAGTATACAATAGAGAAAATACTTTCTCTTGGAAAAGAAGGAGGGATAGTACCTCTTAAGCGGGTATCGTACTGGTAGTTTTTTGCATACCCTGAAACCATACTAGAACCAGAGAACGTACCAACAGGTCCTCTATTCTTCTGAACAATTCCACCTAAAAGATTGATGGTTCCTTTAACACCACCACTTGAGTAATTCTCCACATAAAAAGAAGTGTTTAAAGCCATAATGGAAGCATGAACATCAACATCAGCAGATCCAGATGCAGTATGAGCGTTCTGATCAAGCTTAACGTCGCCTTCGCTAACCAAGCCTAGCATATCTGTTGAGGTGGAATCGGCAAGAGGACTTGTTACGTATGTGATATCTCCATCAATCTCTATCACATCCTCAGAGTGAAGTGTAATTGGTCCTTTTACTACACCTGATACATCTGCTCTGCCAGTAGTTGAAATGATTCCATTTGTAGAACTCATATTGTAATCGGTCCAGCTTCCCCAACTTGATCCGCTATACTCCCTGATTTTAGCATACCCATCTCCTCCGCTCTCGTAAAACTCAACTTCAATCTGGTTTGAGAACTTCAAGCCACCGGAAGTAGCAGCAGTAGAAAGTTTACTTAATTCATAGCTACTAGGTGAATCTTTGGTAGGTGCATTAAAGTTCTCACCGCCATAAAAGTTTGGGCTGGTTGGATTTGTACTATGTCCCTGCCAAAGGTTGGGGCTTGTAGTTAATCCATAAAAGGAAGGAGAACCGGACATCTTAAAAACTCCATTCGTATGAATTGGTCCATAAATATTATCGGAGCCCATAAACCAAATGTTACCGCCAGAAGAACTTAATTCGGAATCGGTCATATATGAGTACTTTGAAAAGGAATCCCTTTGCATAAGTACTTCGGTTGTAACCTCAAGACCTTCATAGGTACTTGTGCTAATAAGCAGCACTTTGTATTGATCCCAGGTACCCACACTATTATCCGAGGGAATGTTACTACTACTCATAATATATGAGGTTAAGTCACCACTGATATCTACTGTTCCTGTAACACCACCTGTAATATCATCTTGAACAACGCCTCCCATAGAGCCTATATTGACAACATTCTCTAAATCAATACTGCCTTGCCAGTTGTTATTGGCTTTCATGGTCTCAATCGCATTATCAATCATGCTTTTGGCCAGGTTTCGGGCTTGTTGCTCTTCGTAATACAAAGCGGAACGCTCTGGTACAACTTCCATTCGTTCGTTATTTCGAACTTGTATAATTCCTGTTACTATGGTTAATCCGCCAACAAGAAATAATAAACTTTTACCCATGACTACTCCTCAATAAGGTAGGTTTATGTTATTCGGTACAAAGATTCTTTTCCAGACACTTCTGGGGTATTCTTTGACTGTACCGTTTAATGAATACGCTTCTCCAGTTTCAACCATAAGCTCTACTTCAATTTTCTTAACAGAAGCTTTGTCTGTAGTGGTTGAGCCAGTAGCTGTATAATAATTTACTGTAAAATAAACAGCAGGAAATTTTGTAGTTCCGTAGGTAGAAGTGCCGGTTGGGCCAGTTCTTACCAGGTAATAATCGTTCGGGTTGGAAGTAGAGGTAACCGGATCAGTAGTATCATAGTGATACCTGATATTAGTTACTCCGTAACTGTCTCCATCAAAAACATCGCCCTGGAACAGGATGTCATCAGAATCAATTGTAGTAAAAGGGGTTGAAATTCCAGTATTAAAACCGATCCTGTTAAAATCGTTAGTTATTACTTCTACAATATCGTTCAGAGAATTCTGATTGATCGTACTTAGTGTTAATTCCTGGCTTGTAGATTGTACCTGTATATTAAAAGCCAGAATGGCTACTAAGAATATTCCACCGATAAGAAAGCTTGTTACCAAACCAATATTCATATTAACTCCTTTCTAATATGAGTATGACTTAGTGTAATTCATAGTAACCTGAACAGCAGGCTCCACTTCTGAATTGACTACTTTTACAGTTACCTGGTATCTTTTCTGTGTTCCTGTATCAGCAATTAATACGGAAGAACTGTTAATACTGAAAGTGTCGCTATATTGGTTTGAAGAGCCATAAGAATGAACTTCAGTAACCGGGTATCCAGCGTACACATAATCTCCGCTTGAAGGATCTAATTCTGTATCATCGTAAATCCATTGTACTTTATCAAGCTCATCCTGGGCTACAGCGATAGCACGGTACTCAGTTTCTGCCCTATAGATAGAGTTTCGTGAGTTATTAAATGTTTTACCTGTATTCACTACTAATAATGAAAAAATCATCATAGCACCTACGAGGTATAATATTTCAGCGTAACTATTCATTTTCTGAGACCCATTTTACAGTATATAAAAGTAATGAATGAATCGATAAGTTTATTGTTAGATTCGCATAATGTTTGTAACAGTAAGCTAATCTTCATATTCAGCTTTATATCTACAATGAAGTGAATTAGAATGCACTTTGCAAGCATTCTATGGTCCCATGTTATGATAGAGGACCCATTTTGTTCAGCAAGATTAATTTGATTGTAACTGTGCATACTCTTTTGATTTTTTAAAGGAGTGAAAAGGAAGCAAAGTATTACAGAATTCTAATATTTCTTAGAGCAATCATTAAGTTAAATGATTATTTACTAGACATATACCTTCGAACGATTATTTAGTTTGATCACTACAGTTGTTTTAACCAATTACGAAAAAACCAATAAAAAGGATTGGGCTAGTTTCAACTCAGAGAAAAGCATGTAGATAAAAGAAGATGATGAGCCCTCATTTTTTAATAGTAAATGAGGGTATGCAAAGAGATCATTCTAAAAGTGATTACAAAAATCTTCTCAATTAGTATCTACAACCTTGTCTTTCCAATACACAATGGAGAAAATACTTTCCCTTGGAAAAGAAGGAGGGATAGTACCTCTTAGACGAGTATCGTATTGATAGTTTTTAGCATATCCTGAAACCATAGAGGATCCAGAGAATGTACCGACAGGCCCACGATTTTTTTGAACAATACCTCCAAGCAGGTTAAGAGTACCTTTAACGCCACCACTACTGTAGTTTTCAACAGTGAATGAAGTATTTAAAGCCATAATAGTTGCGTGAACCGTTAAATCAGTACTACCCGAAGCGGTATGAGCATTTTGATCCACAACAACACTTCCTTCGCTTACAAGACCAAGGAGATCGGTAGAAGAACTGTCAGCTAATGGGCTTGTGAAATAAGTGATATCCCCAACAATTTCGATTTCATCTTCTGAATGGAGTGTAATATTTCCTTTTACAACGCCTTCTACACTAATCTTTCCTGCTGAAGAAATTACACCATCAATTGAAGATAAATCCAATGTTTCCTGAACCCAGGATGTAGAAGTACAGATTCTTGGTCTTCTTCTTGAACCACAAGTATAGGTTGTTACAATCTGTTTATTAATATCAGCGAATCCATCTCCTCCGCTTTCATAAAAGTCGATATCTATGTCTCCATCGAAAGTAATTCCACCTGAAGCAGCAGCAGCGGTTAGCTTACTAAGCTCATAACTGTTAGGGGAGTCTTTCGTTGGTGCATTAAAGTTCTCACCACCATAGAAATTTGGACTGGTCGGGTTGGTACTATGTCCCTGCCACATATTAGGACTGGTAGTTAGTCCATAAAAAGATGGAGAGCCAGACATTTTGAATACGCCGTTTGTATGAATTGGCCCATAAATATTATCTGAGCCCATAAACCAAATATCGCCACCGGAAGAACTTAATTCTGACTCCGTCATATAGGAGTATTTAGAGTAGGAGTCACGTTGCATCAGAACTTCAGTTGTTACTTCAATACCTTCATATGAACTTGTACTTATAAGAAGCACTTTGTATTGATCCCATGTACCTACACTATTATCTGAAGGTATATTACTGCTCGACATGGTATAAGTAGTAAGGTCACCGCGGATATCTACTGTTCCTGTAACACCACCACTTACAACGTCTTCAACAATACCACCCATTGCTCCAATATCTACTACATTTTCAAGATCAATACTGCCCGTCCAGTTGTTATTGGTCTTCATCGTTTCAACTGCGTTATCAACCAAGCTTTTAGCAAGATTTCTCGCCTGCTGTTCTTCGTAGTAGTTAGCAGACCGTAATGCTACAACATCCATTCGTTCGTTATTCCGAACCTGAATGATCCCGGTTACTATTGTTAATCCGCTTACAAGCAGTAGTAAACTTTTACCCATGACTAAACCTCTTATATGTCACTTATTACCCGTTAAAAAAGTTTTCTTTAATCAATCAATTATGAATGATCACAATAACAAGGAAGCTGAGACTCATCTGTTACACTTAAGTAGCTATTTATTTTAATCTATGGAATAAAGGTAGATTAGTATTTCCATAAATCACTGTAATACATATAGATAGAATGTTAAGATGAAATATTAGAATTTTAAAAGATATGATGCTTAAACCTCTAAAACTCTGTCAGATAAGAACTAAACTCGCTACTTAATAAAGCTGAGTTTTTTTGTAATAACCCGTGAAGGAGTGGTTAAACGATAGATATAAATACCACTTGCCAGGTTACCGGTATTGAAAGCGACAGTATGATTACCTGCTGTTCTTCTTTCTGAGATTAGAGTCTGCACTTTTCGGCCTAAAATATCAAAGACCTCGAGTCTTACATCGGTATCTTCTTCCAAACCAAATGGGATTTGGGTAGATGGGTTGAATGGGTTAGGATAGTTCTGGTCTAAGTACACTGACCGGGGGATATTTATCTCTATATCTTCTGTGGTAACCAATAGCGTAAATCTTGTTGATAGAGACTCTAAGAAAAACAGATCAGGTGTATTTATTGGATGAGCAACTTTTACCTTTTCTGTGGTAGTATGGAAAAGTGTTTGTTCTTCCTCGGCAACGAGATTCACTTCTTTCCCGGTTTCTTTATCAATTAATAGCACCATCCAGTCTTCAGGTAAATTATCGGCATTTATAAATCTGAGAAGGTAATCAGCAGAAATAGGTGTCCCGTCTTCATAACCGCGAATTACCAATGGGATTTTTATTCGGTTGGTTAGTGAAAGAGGAAGATTGTTTATGGCTAATGGAGTACCATTTTCAAGTAAAGTATGCAGTTCCAACCTGTTATCAACTAAAGGTAAGAGGGTGTAAGCATCCAGGGGATCTAGTGATTCTGATCCTTCATCTGAAAACATAACACTGGTTCTCTTGGAAAGTCCTTCAGAACTGATTTCCAATTCAAACATTGGATAATCAGGAGTATTAGAAACACTTTCTTTCCTTAGAAAGGCTCCACCAGTTGTTTTCGCATCCGTAGTGACTCTTAAATCGGGAGATAAAGCGTTAGCCTTAATCCAAAAGCCCTGGAATGGAGCGATAAGTCCACTGCCCAGCGTTCCTGTGCTTCCGTTCCATGTTAAGTACTCACCATCTCCACCATTTGCAGCAGGATCCCAAATATAAATTGTAGCATCAATATTGGTTTTCGTCCAGTTAGCGCCATCATCCCAGTCGATAGTAGCTCCAAATGGATTACCGACCAGGTTCCAGCCTGTATCGGCCAAAGCGGTATATGTAATTGGAAAGATAACTTCGTCATTTGTTCCAAACTCTTGCCCGCCTACATCCAAAGTATCCGGTAAGGGTTCATTATACCTGGAATCTGCTGGAATATCATCAAAGAAGAATACGAACATTCCCTGACCAGCAACCAGGTTGTTGGTGCTGTTTGTTGGTGCCCTGTATCGTTGACTATCAGTTCCTACTTGAGTCTCGTCATAAGTGAGAACATTTGGCTGAACCGTGTCACCCGGGCTGACGCTGATATCATAAAATGCTCCGGTATAACCCTGGGTAACAACACCGTCAAGAAAATCTCCAAAGGTTGATGCAACAGGAGAGGAGATGATTCTCCAGCCAATATCACCGGTAACTGCTCTTTGGAACCTGAGTGTTCCTGAGCCATAGGCAATTCCATCTGCAACCAGGTTTTTTCCACTAGGGATCAGGATCTCACCAGAAGTAAGTCTTAGTGAATCTGCAATAATGAGGTTTTCAACAATAGAAACTCCATTTGCGTTATCAATCTCTAAATTTGTATAGCTATGTGGGTTTGTTATAGATTGAGCCGTAGATCCGTTTAAAACCACGGTTCCAACATTTACGGTAGTGACATTCAATACGTCTCCGCCCACTGTTAAACTATCTGCATTGGTACCCAATACACTTCCGCCAGATATATCGCCGGTAATGGTAAAGTTTATACTCCCTGAAATGGTAATGGACGCTCCGGTTTCCATAGTAATAGAAGCTATGGTTGAGCCTGCTACGTCAATTACAGGTTGTTCGTTGCCGACAGAAGGACTTGCAGGAATAAAGACTACAGAAGAAGGCCCGGGCTGGGTACCAACATTCCAGTTTCCAGTGTCCTCCCAATTTGATGCATCACTGGATGAACCTAACTGACTATCCCAAATATGAGTAAAAGCGGCAAATTCCACATCTACATCATCGGTAATGGTTACAGCATTTACCGTTCCTGTGATATTATCAGTTCCGGCAGTTGTTGATGACGTTAAGGTGACTGTATAGGTGCCGTCTCCTACATCAGTTACAGAACCAAGCGATCCTAAGGCAGTAGGAGTGATGGTTAAGGCTACCGCATCGCCGCCAGAAGTGAGATCATTTCCATAGACATCTTTAAGGGCAACAGTGATTGTAGATGTTGTAATTCCGTCGTTAAGAATTACGGTAGGTGATGCGGTTATAATAGAGGTGGTTTCTGATGCTGCTCCTGCACTTACCGTAAATGTATTACTGGTTCCGTTTTCAGAACCTGCAGAATTAGTAGCGGTAATGTCACAAGTTCCTACACTTGTCAAACTTACCGTAGTGGAGGCTAGTACTCCCGAAGTGAAACTGGCTGACGTTCCCTGCCCGGTTCCCATTGTACAACTGGACGAAATAACAACGGTACCAGTAAAAGTGGTTATTGTTGAGGCTGTACCATCTACTGCAGTAATAATGATATTGAAAGTCTGACCAGCGGTTTTGGAACTTATGGATCCCGAAGGAACACGCTCTACCGTAAATCCAGTTAACGTTCCGGCATTTACGATTTCAAAAGCAGAGCTGGTATCCGGGCTTAACCCTGTACCAGTTGCTACGAGTTCTTTAGTTCCAATAAGATCGATCGAAAGAGTATCGAATTCGGCAATACCTAGTGCATTTGTAGGAATAGGTGTTGTTTGAGATAGAACTCCCGTGCTTCCTGTTGCTAATGCCAGGCTTATGTCAACTGCTGCCTGTTCGATGCTATTTCCGTATTGATCTACAAGTTGAACCCGAACGGCAGGTGTAATAGTACTGTCTTTGTTTGTAGTTGAAGGCTGTTGTGTGAAAATTAAACTGTCATTTGCACCCGGTACCATTGTAATAGTTCCATAGTTGGTTGCACCGCCCTGGCCGGTAGTTCCACCATTGGTAATATTTCCGGTATTTGGAATAGTACCTGTTGTAGGGCGAATCTCAAGACCGGTAAATTCTAGTTGCCCGGGATTTGTTGTTGAGGCAGCATCTATATCAAACACTAAAGTGGTACTTGTACTACTTCCGGCATCGTAGGAGGATGTCAATTCAGTTGAACCACCAAAAGCTGGTGATTCTGTGACACCGATAGTTCCGCCTGTATTCCATTCATAACCACTAGGAGTTGTGAGTACATAGGTTCCACTAGCAGTAAATTCTCCAATAAAGCCTTCCTGAACAAAAGGTCCTGTTAATGCTGTGTATGAAGTATTAGCGTCGTCTGCTGAAATGGACTCCCCGCCAGTTGCTGGTGTGATTTTTCGAATGGCCTGGTCGTATTTATCCGCCAGGTAATCTTCAATGCTTTCTCTTTCGGTACTACTTAAGCTTCGGGTATAAAAGATGAATTCCGCTATTTCACCGTCCCAACTAAGATTAGCACCACTAGGATCATCTTTTCCACCTTTTCCAAGTATAGCAGTAGTTGCATCTACAGAAGAAATACTACCAGAAGGTGGGGGGTCTGCCGCAGAACTAGGATTGTTGAGAATTCCATCCACATATAAATCATAAGTAATACCGCTTTCCCATTGCAAACTTATGATTTGTGCGCTCGTTGTTTGAATATCAGAGAAACTTTCTAGCTGATTATCGGCAGTATTTCCCAGTATCCCGGTTTTTACTACATCGGTAAAACTACCACCACCATTAGCTCCCGAAGCATCATAGCGAATAGTAAGTATTTCATCAGAGCCAGCAGGAGTATCAGCAATAAATAACCCTCTGTCAGAACCGGTAACATCAGATTTGAAGACAACAAAAAGGCTGAACTCAGTGGCATTATCTATGTAGTTAACATCCCCATCCGAGTCAAGAAAATGATCTCCGTTTCCGACCAGGTTAACGGCGGGTTGGCCATTAAAATTTGATGAACTGGCTACGTAAGTTGGTGCAGTACCAGCATCTGCTACTCCTACGTAATCGTTACTATTTCCACTTTGATCAGCCCAGGTTGTAACAGCAACGCCGTCTCCTTCAGAAATACCCGCATCTGCACGAAGCCAAACTTCCAGGTTTGGAATGGTTTCAACCGGACTAACGTCAATGGTTCGTTTCAGAGAATCACTCTTTAGAGCGCCATCACTTACAATAAAACTGACAACCCGTTCGGGTCCGGAGGCAATGGTAGCATAGTTTTTATAGTCAATGGATCGTAAAGCTGACTGGTAATCGCTCAACAAATTATTACCGATAAGTTTTAGTCTACCTGTGATCGTATTATATGTACCTGTTATCCCGAATATGGTCGAGTAAATAAGTGAATCTTCGGCCGGTTTAAAATTCTCCGAGATAACAACAATAGCACTATCCAGGAAGGTATTATCAGGGTCTGATACTACAATGGTGTTAGTAATTTGAACAGCTTCATCCGGATAAGCAAGGTTGCCTGATTCAATGGATGAAAGGATAGGTTTAGAATTAGCAGCTGTTACGGTTATATCCCGGGTTTCTGTATTACTATTATTATCTCCGTCATTTACGAGAATAGAAACTGTACGAGTAAGTTCGACCGGATCGGAACTGGTGTTCTCGTAAGTCACCGCTCTAAGTGCTGCCTGGTAATTGGCTTCCGTATCGGTACCTGACAGAGTTAGAATACCTGTTCCCGAGGCAAAACTACCAGTGATATTCCCGGTGTCTGTAAAATCAAGAAAATCTTCCCCCAACGTCTAATTTGCACTTATGGAAATGGTAGCACTTTCCATATCGGTATCATCA
>JAYMFV010025503.1:0-12815 GCA_036784875.1 Internoretia fryeana | reverse complement strand
CCAGCAAATTTTAACTCTACAATATTTGACGCTGAGAAACGAAGGTCATTTGAAATTGTGATCTGATCATTCTCATTGCCTTCAAATGTTATGACAACTTCACCACCATCCTCGTTATAACTAATATTCATTTTATCCGCATCTAGACCGGATCCTAATTCGAGCGTGGCATTACCATCCTGTAAGATTATGGTGTCCTTATCATCACCCTTGTCGAATTTGATAGTGGCTACCCTGTCAGAATCTTTATTTGATTCCACTGTGATATGATCATCTCCAACACCACCTGAAGCAACTCCGGTTCCATAATTTAATTCTATGGTGTCATTGCCTTCACCGCCATATCCGGTTGCGCCTTTATAAATCTGAATCGTATCATCGCCCTCATTGCCATAAACTGTGGTGTTTGCACCGAAAGCATTTATCTCATCATTTCCGAGACCACCGGAAATCGTGGTATTTTGCATGCCACCACTATCTGTACCATGAATTTTATCATTGCCTTCACCTCCATATATATTGCCTCCACCTTGGATGGTATCGTTACCCGCGCCACCATAGACTTCACCACCAGCAAAGATGGTATCATCACCGTCGCCGCCGTTTACAACTGAACCACTAGCTATTGAACCATGAGCAATAATCTTATCATCACCATCGCCGCCGTTAACTGTGCTGCCCCAACCCGCAATGATCGTATCGTCACCGTCACCACCATAAACGGTTGATCCTCTGCCAACTTGTATATAATCATCAAAATTAGTACCCGTAACTTCAGCATCGTCTCCGCCTGAAATAGCCTCACCACCGCTTTCCAGACTTATGCGCGTGATTTCTGCCAACGCTTTCGTCACGGGGCTATTGGTTGCATCTGATCCGCTCGAAATAGCGCCAATAATACTGGCAGGGTCAGAATGTCTTGCGCTAGCGCTTGAGTGGCTAGTGCTTTGTAGTAATTGCAATGCTATGGAGTTTTGGGTATTGGCGATAGAAATCATGATCTTTTCTCAAAACAATCTATAAGTTTTTGGTTGCAGGATACTGGACTGTAGAGTTTGAATTCATCAGGTTCATGCTAAAAAATACATGCTTCATACACAAACATAAGTTGTATTTATATTGAGATATACCACTTAAAAATTGTTTAAACTTGGCGGCTATAAGTCGTAAGTACAATTGGTGACTATACACATATCGCGATAGTTCAAAACTAATGAATTGCCAATATTGATAGAGCTCGGCGGATGAGTTTTTTACTGCCGGATTTAAATCACCTTAGGTGTCATGAAGCTTATTTTTAAACTCCAAAACACCCATCGTGAAATGTATGGATTCATATGTATTGAGAGTATTGACGCGGTTAAGCCAAATCCAACTTGATCATTGTTCCATTATCATCACTTGCAAATGTGATGTGAGCGCCGATTTGACTGGCTCTTCTTTTCATACCTGAAATGCCATAGCCGCTCTTTTGCTCATCCGTCAATTTAAAGCCATTCCCATTATCTTTGATCAACACGGAACTCGCATCGGTGGATATTGTTATCACCGTGGCATTTGCATGTTTTATCACATTGGTAATGGCTTCTTGGACAATTCTTGTAAGATGCAAATTGTTTGACGGGCTTGATTTTTTAAGCACGGGTTCATCTTCAATTTGCCAATCAAATTGCAATCCATGCTTTTCAAGTAGAGCTTCTAATCTTGTGCGCAGCATTCCCAATAATGTAACAATGCTGTCGTCGGTCTCTAAACTATCAAGCATGAGAGATAGATCGCGCAATGCATCTTCCAAAGCATTTCGCATCACCTCATCACCTTTGTCATTGTTTTGCATATAGGCGAGTGTGTTGACGAGCTGCCCGCCAATGCCGTCATGCAAATCTGACATAATGCGCTGTCTTTCATCATTGACCGCTTCAGCCCGCTGGGCTTTTGCTAATTGCTAATTGCTCATAGCTCGAGGCGAGCTCTGCAGTTTTCTGATCTACTTTTTCCTTAAGAGAGACATTGAGTTGCTCATAGCCGCGAAGATTACGCATGAGTTGGGACATGATAAGCCAAAGGCAAACGGCAGCCATCACGAGGGGTGTGAAATGGAATAAGTGATGGTTTTGCAAAGGTTCGTCCAACGAAAGTAGCACAAGGCCATAAAGTCCAAGTGCTGCGGAGATCGAAAGACACGTATAGAAAATAGTAAAATCTAGAACAGTTACGCGTTTTCGGTTCATCCAAAAAGTAATCAAAACACAAAGTGCGAAGAACTCAGTTCCGTAGTTGACGACAAGCAGTAGGAAATAGATATGGCTTGCGGGTGCGAGTACCATCGCGATCACGCTTAGCACTAAATAGCCGACAAACACTCTTTCCAGCGGCAGAGCATCAAACCCCATCAGTCGGTTTAAAAATTTCATGATAAAGAGCACATAAAGTGATACCGACATGCCCCATGTTGCAGTCCAGTACTTGTAGTTCATAAAGCTTGTGTCTGCGGTATAATGAAATAAGAAAATGCAGGCGCTCGCGCAGGATAAACTCAGCCATAAATAAGCTCTGTCTTGGCGACGTCCCAGCCAAACAAAACCGAGCGTTAAAAACAATACACCCATTAAGCCAAACGTGAACATACCCACTCCAATGAGCGTAAGCCAGCGGGTGGTATAACTTGGTTCAAGTATGGTTGCTGGACCGAAGTAAAAGGGTTGTAAGTCCAGCCCTTCCTGTGCGGGCCCATACAAAGTGACTGACAATTGATTTTTACCATCCACCAAAAGCGAGGGAGGTACGATGATGAAGTGAGGGTGGTTCCAGTGACGTTGGGGTGTATCAACCTGTCGCAAAAACTCGCCGTTCAGCGTCAACGCCATATCGTCCTGAATTTTTGGAAACAGGAATGCAAGTTCATCGCGCATATCCACATCATGATCAAATTCAAAATTTAATCTGTCTGACAACATTATGTTTTGTGGGCGTGGCGCTGCAAAATAAGGCAGCTCAACAGTATTTTGTTCAAGACAATCCTCTTGGACGCACAATGCGCCTGTTTCAAAAAAGATCGTATTTGGAATAGGTGATATTTTACCTATGTTAAGCGTGTGAAGTCCAAATGTCAGAACGAGCACCCAGAGTATGGAAAACAGACCTATTTTCAAATATTGCATCGCTACAAAATACCCATACGTGTCGCTTGTGCAATGGCTTCGGTGTTGGAGCCCACATTGAGTTTTTGATAAATATTATTGATATGATTTCCCACGGTGCCGGTGGAAATACCTAGTTTTTTGCCTATCTCGCGTCGTTTATAACCCTTTGCCACAGCATTTAAAATCTCCGTTTCCCGGCCGGTAAGTTCGATGACAACTTTATCATTATCTTGGGACGTGGAAGATTGGCGCACCATCTCAAGCAGATGACGTGCAATTTGCGGGCTTATGGGCGATCCACCTTCAATGACAGACTTTACGTCTTCTCCTATTGATTGCATTGACCCGCTTTTGAGTAAATAGCCTTTCGCACCTGCTTGAAGGGCCTCAATGACACGAGCCTCATCGCCAAAGATGCTGATGACCAAGGCGTCACATGTCCAATCAGTTTGTGCAACCGCATTGATGATCTCAACCCCGGATCCATCGGGCAATCCAAGATCAACCAAAACTATGCGTGGTTTGCGCTCAAATAAATACTTAAGCCCGGTATCAACATCACCGGCTACGCCGGATACTTCAAGCTCAACAGACTGTTCAACAGCAGACTTAATCCGAGAGGCGATCTCAACCTTATCTTCAACAATTAGAACCTTGTTTTTGTCAGCTGACATGTAAACCTCAAATAAATTAATCACGTAACACCTTGCAAAATATCACATGACTTTTCTAGCTACATATATGAATCCATACATATGAACAAATTCAGATAATGGCTATTTTTCATTTGGAACAAACGTCTAAGTCAAATGAGGTCACCTTATGAAACGCGCATTTTTATCTACAATCACTGCAGCAACTTTATTGACTACCGCTGCATTTACGCAAGCATCACAATTTGAAGGTGGAAATGGTCTTAATGTTCAAGGGCAGGTCCTTGGTGGGCACTTGCGCTCGGGGCCGGGAGTAAAATATCCTTCAATGGGCACTCTGCCCGAAGGAACCTATGTAACAATAGTCTACAATTCTGAAGTCGAATATGATGGATATGAATGGTACGAAATCTTAATGGATGATGGATCTCGCGGCTTTGTATGGGGCGGGATATTGTGTTCAAATGGAGATAAATTGTGGGGCGTTTATGCGTCTTGCGCCACCTATCAAAATGAAGCCAGACAAATGCGCAATCAAAATGCCAATGCTGGTCGTGGTTGGATGGCATTTGCAGTTGGACATAACGGTAGATGGGGACACGGCGCGGGACCTTCGCTTGCTGCTGCACGCAATTTCGCACTTAACAATTGCGGTGGTTCTGATTGCCAATTAATCGATGAAACGCAAGCACAATGTCATGCCATGGCAACCGTGCCAGGTGGTCATTGGTTTGGAGCTGCAAATTCGCAAAGACAGGCTCAAAGTTATGCCATGAATTTCTGCACCAATGCCGGCGCAAATGGTTGTCGCATTGAATATACATACTGTCAGTAAACGGTATCAAATAAACAAAGTAAAACTGATCAACGAGGGTATAGATGTTACGTATAATTTGCGCGATATTCCTTTTACTTGCATTGGGTGCTTGTTCAGGAACGATGGATAAAGTGGAGAATAAAGCAAACCGTTGGTCCACTGGGTGGGCAATGGGTAAGCAATACACCAAGGTTGTGGCACTTGGTACTTCCACAATTGCACAGCTCACACCTAATGCGCACGGATTTGGTGATATGATCGGGCGTTCCGAATTGACAGATGGCACAACCATCTATCGCCATTTAGCGCCTGCGGTTAAGCGCGAAAGTTATGGTTCCTTTTCAGGACTAGTTGGCAGTAATTCAACGAAACAAAATTATAGACTTTCCTATTTCAAAGTCGGGCAAGACGGCATTGTTAAAGACTGGGCGACAGCTTCCGTTCCTGGCACAGTGCAAAGTTGTATCAATTATATCGGCGGCATTTTCCAAAAATGTAAAGATCAGGCTTTGATCAAACAGGCATTAGAAGTCTACGATTCTAAAGTCCGCACTAGCTCAGGACAAACACTCTCTGCCTGGGGTCCTGCTGTACCGGCAGTGCCATTTGTGCAGAATGCATCCTAAAATGATCGGGCTTTGCTGTTTCAACATGCGTAATGAGTGTCGAGTTCTATGTTCAAGATTGTAAATCTAGTGTTGCGCGCAATTTTAGCTGCCTCGCTGCAAGTGTTTTTGCTGCTTTCTATACCTATTTTTTCTGGCGGCATCTTCACTAAACCTGCACATGCCGTGACGAACTGTTTTGGTCAGTCGTTCGCACGGACCATTAAGTTTTTTGCTCCAAGTTCGAGCCACCCCAACGGCTATTGCGCAAAAATATTTGGGGGCACTGACGCTATCTTTATTGAACAAGAAACAGCTGACCTTATACGATACATCCCTCACATATCGGGCTCCTTAATTCCACCTGAGTGTATTTCCGGCCAAAGCAACACAAGTCATTGTGTTCTTTCGTCATTTTCAACTCATTTCTGCAAGAAGGGTGGATATATATGTGATTGGCGCGCGACACACCCCAATGGAACGGTGGTGGAGTTTCAGACAATTGACGATGACATTTACAACCCCAAAATTTATGGCAGCACAGCCTTTGATGGCAGTCCACAAGCGCTTGGTTTCTCAATGTCATCAGTTGATGTTGACCCAAATACCACCGGTGTTCAAACAGGTACAGCAACAGCCGGTCAGGAAATCGAACTTCATTTTACAATAGACAATCCCAACAGCTTTTTTGGGCAGCATGATGCGTCCAACGTTTCCTTTCAATTTGACGTCGCTGCATTTCATGCAGGCCACCAGGCTATTAACTTGCCTGCGGGCGGCTTTTGTGGATCGGGATCAAGTGCGAGCCTATCGTCCGGCTCATCATCTTTTATCAATTTTAGCAACCTAAGTGTGGATGAAGGAGCAAGTTGCAGCTTTACGATCGGCGTACTCATTCCTGAAAGCCAATCGGCAGCCACTTTGGTTTATCGAACGTCAGCACTTTCTGCGCCTTTGGCAACAATCAATCAAACGGTCACAAGCGCTTATCAGGAAAGTCAGATTGGTGTTGTTGGTATCCAGCCTCCGACAATTGCGATGAATTTGCCTTCGTCGGTAGAAGAAAATCAAACCTTCTCTATTCAACTAGAATTTTCAAACCCCAATACCTCGCTTGATATGAATGGCTCGATAGATTTTGACACAGCAGCTTTTTTATCTAATTTAAGTTCAGCTGGTGCAGTTCAGTTTAGCTGCGCTAATGGCACGAGCCAGATCAGTGGTGCACAGAACAGCTATCACGCATTGCGAGATTTTGTGATCCCAAAAGGTGGAAGCTGCACGATTGAAATCCCAACACAGGTACCTGCTGGAACAAGCGCAGGTAGCTATCAACTCACAACGAGCCAAGTTTCTGGTTTTACATCAACAACGAATACGCAAATAATTGGATCTAGCGCGACTGGGTATCTTCAGGTTGCAGCAAGCGCGCCACCACCCACAACCCCGTTTAATATAAGTGCAGTACAGGTCACAAATCCTTTGCCAAGCGGTCCTTCAAGCCAAACAAGCAATTATACAGTGACTGTCACCAATCCTAATGCGGTTGATGCTAAGGAAGCATCTTTTGGTGTTGCTTTTAACCATGGTGGCACTGTTGCTGGACTTAATATGAGCTATGGGAGTGTTTCTGGTTGCACAACAACTGGCTGGACAGGGGTGCAACCTGCAAGCTGGGGTGCAGTTGCAGATGGCGGCACTGTTCCTGCTTATGCCAGCTGTACTGTTCATCTAAGCATAACCAGTGATGGCACTGTGCCACCTGGAAACTACTCGCTTGTAGCGAGCGCAGAGGGTGAGTTTAATGGCACCCCGGTTTCAGATATTCCTGTGCTGGCAGATATTATCGTATCTGATACGTCCCCGCCAACCATTAGCGGTATGCCATCAGATATTGTGATTGCGGCAGCTTCTGCCAGCGGCACCAATGTGACGTGGACAGCACCAACTGCAAGCGATAATGACAGCGCAAATTTAACATCAAGTCATAATTCGGGTGATCTATTTCCTGTTGGAATAACAAGCGTGAGTTATACGGCAACCGATCCTGCTGGTAACCAAACACAAGAGAGTTTTTCGATCACAGTCATCGATGGCGTTGCACCCATTATTGCTGTGCCAAGTGATATAGTTGTTGGCGCGGATGCTGGGCAAGATACAGCTGTCGTTACTTTTAGTGTCACAGCAACAGACCTTGTTGATGGGGATCTGACATCATCTGTCATACTATCGCATGCATCGGGTGATACGTTTCCAATAGGTGAGACCATCGTTACAGCAGATGTGACCGATAGCGATAGTAACGCGGCAACACAAGCAAGTTTTAAAATTACCGTCACAGATGGTGAAAAACCGATCATTGCTTCTATTTCCGATAAATCGGCGGTAACGAATATTGGCGGTTCAACCGCACAAGTTTCATTCACAACGACGGTGTCTGATAATGTGGATGCTACAAGTTTTTTCACACCGATTTATCAAATCGGCACGACGACCATCACCAGCCCTTATGATTTTCCAATTGGCACATCTACTGTCACCGTGACTGCAAATGACGATAGTTCAGGGAACACGCCTGACCCCATTACATTTGATGTGGTGATTACCGATAGCAATGGCGCCGGGCCAACGGCAACAATATCAGGAATGCCAAACGGTTTTAGAGCGCAAGAAAGCTTTGTTCTGTCGGTGACATTTTCTGAAGATGTTACTGGTTTTGAATTTTCAGATATTAATGTAAATGGCGGCCATGTGACAGCACTTACCGGTAGTGGATCTTCCTATCTGGTGACCATAACGCCGACCGGTGCTCTTGATCGCATTTTAATGTCGGTGGCAGGCAATTCAGTAACCAACGCGGCAGGATTGGGCAATAAAGTTTCCAATGTTGTATTTATTATAAACCTGACAGAAAGCGAAACGAAAGAGCTGATTGCAGATCTTTTAAGACGGCGCGGTGAGTTAATCCTTGCATCGCAGCCTAGCCGACAACGAAGAATTGATCGTATCAATGGCGTTCAAAATGGGCGAACTGGTGTAAATTTGAGTTATTTCGGATTTAGTAATTTCTTTAATGCACCAGTGAATGCAAGTTTGAGTGATCAATCCTATAGCTATAATTTCAGCTCTCCAATCTTCGGTTTTGGTCAATCGCATTTAAAAGAAGGCGAACGCGCTGATTTGGAATTTTGGAGTGAAGGCAAGATTAATATTTTAGACAACGCAGATGGTAGCGACGGTATGTTTGCGATTGCCCATATGGGCGTCGACCGGCTTGTTACTGACAAGCTATTGCTTGGCGGGACAGTTCAGTTTGATTGGATTGATCAAAAGGCATCCGTGACAACGGGAGAGCAGTCTGGCTATGGTTGGATTGCGGGCCCTTACGCGCTTTATAAATTAAATGACAATCTTTATTTCGATGTGCGTATGGGGCTTGGTAAATCATACAATACGATTAGTCCTTACGGAACTTACAAAGATAATTTCACCACGGATCGCCTGCTGTTTTCTGCCGCCTTGGTGGGTGAGTTCAACGTAGATGGTTGGACAATCTCACCGACGTTGTCATTTGATTATTTGAAGTCTTCTCAGCGCGCTTATACCAATGGACTGGGTGCGAACATATCTGCACAGGATGTGATCACACGGCAAATGAGTTTTTCACCACGGATCTCATATCAGTTTCAATTGGGAGATGGTGTAAGCTTAACCCCTTGGGCAGAAGTTATTGGCACGTTAGATTTCTCACAATCATCTATCAGAACCGATATTCGCGGTGGTGCGGATTATTCAACATCAAAAAATTCATCTGTATCGCTTGGGATAAATTATGATGGCGTCGGTGAAGATGAAAACGCCTATGGTGTTAGTGCCCGAATATCATCGGCTTTTTGATGAAACTTTGAGAAAAAGCCTGAGAAGTGAGATGTACTTAAGCTATTAAGTTGTTTGTAAAAATCTAAGCGCATCACAGAACAAGACTGAACACCTTGATAATAGCTGATCAAGCACCAGGCTATTATCAAGGTTTGCACAATTTAACCGATATTGTTGTTAGGCGACGATACGTGTCAGCATTTCTTCCGCTGATAGTTTACCCAAACCACCGCGCTTATGGAAATACTGAAGAACTTCAAACTCACTATCCTTGCTTGGATCAGCTTTCAAATAATCTATGAAGGCTTCTGCACCGCGCTTATGGATGAAATTCCATGTCACAGAAATTGAGTCAGATAGACAGATAACATCGTGCAACCAGCCGTTTGGAATGAAGATCATTTGACCTGGTTCTAATTGTCCTTTGTAATCAGGTTCAACGCTTAAGCTCTCTAAGTTATCTGCGCGAACATCTTTGAACCCACCAAAAGAATTGTCAGCCGTTTTCTGCATGAGTTCAGCTGTGCGACTAGGGTGATAAAGCGCAGCTTCTTTTGTTCCGTAGAACTGAGCAACGACAGCATCGCTACAGAATGGGTCACGGTGCATCCGCGTGCGCGCACCACGAGCGGCTACCAAAATACCGCGATAGGGGAAATTGTCATTGACCGGATTTGCTGTTTTGCCATTACCTGTGATCGGCATAATGAGATCACTGCTTGGAATACAATCTGGCTTTGCCCAGATTTTTGACAGCTCTTCAAATGCTTTGTCACCCTTTACAAAGTGCATATCCTTGAGCTGATTATACCAACGAACATATGGCACATGTTTAGGCATCGGTCCGTCTTTGCCGAAGTTCTCGGCAAAATACTCATTAAGCGATGAGGTTTTATCGAGGTCAAATAATGTGTCATACACTTGAGTTTTCATTTCGCCGATAGAATCTTTAAGTGCTTCTGGCCGCCATTTGTCGGCTTCGTATGGAATTCCACTGATAACAACAGGTTTGTTCTGTGCAACATACTCAGAAACAAATTCTTCTTCTGTTAAATTTTCTCTGACTTCAAGCGGTTTCATAACTCTTCTCCTCTTTGCTTTCCCGGACTGATTTGATGATAACTCATTGTCAATTCGAGACCCACGTTTTGCCATACTTTAAATAAAAGGCTTGCCCTATCATTAGCGTAAAAACGTTAAGTCTCAGGATCACAAGTTTGGACAATGTTATGAAAATTTCATTCAAATTTTAAAGATTATTTGGATGCTTTTTAGATGGAATTAAAGCCTGCTAAAAGATCGTTAGTTGGCACTTAAAGATAAGTGGGTCGGCGCAGCAGAGATATTAGAAACGAATGCTGCGCCGCAGATGATGCCGCTTTAACCGCAGTTAATCATCTCTCAGGATTTAGTCTCACCATAACCGCCGCCGCCGGGGGTTTGGATTATGACCGCTTCTCCGCCTTTTACTTTAATTTGCGAACGGCCTTTTAATTCATCAATTTGGCCGTCGTGACGTCGAATGCGATTACGACCAACAGCGCCAGATCCCCCGCCGTTAAGGCCCGAAGGTGGTACGATGCGTCGACCGCACAAAAATGATACGTCCATCTCTTGCTTGAAACGAACTATTCTGTTGATACCATTCCCGCCATCCCAAGCACCTTTGCCGCCGGAGCTTTCGCGCATTTGAAAAGTTTCTAAGACAACAGGATATCGTTGCTCAAGAACTTCTGGGTCAGTAAGGCGCGTGTTTGTCATATGGGTGTGGACAGCATGTGCACCTTTAAAACCATCACCAGCGCCAGAGCCACCGCAAATCGTCTCATAATACTGATAATGATCATTACCAAAATTGAAGTTGTTCATCGTCCCTTGTGCAGCCGCAAGAGCACCAAGCGCCTGGAATAAGCAATCGGTAACAGCCTGGCTTACTTCCACATTTCCCGCCACCACAGCCGCAGGATATTTCGGTGTCAGCATACTATTTTCTGGCAGGATCACATTAAGCGGTCTCATGCACCCCGCGTTAAGCGGAATGTCATCATCGACCATACATCGGAATGTATATAAAACCGCAGCACGGGTAACTGGTTCAGGTGCATTGAAATTGTCAGATTGTTGATCTGATGTGCCGGTAAAATCAAGCGTAGCAGATCGTGTTTCTTTATCGATTGTCAACTTAACCTTAATTTTGCAGCCTTGGTCGAAAAAGACTTCTGCCTGACCGTCACTTAATGTTGCAATAACTCGGCGTACGCATTCTTCTGCGTAATCGCGAACATGGCCCATATAGGCATGAACGACATCCAATCCGAAAGAGGAAACCATGGCATGAAGTTCTGCCACGCCCTTTTCATTGGCTGCAATCTGCGCCTTCAAATCCGCGATGTTTTGATCGACATTTCTACACGGGTGTTGACCGCCGCTTAAAATCGAACGAATTTCTTTGTCTAAAAATTTGCCTGATTTCACAAGATGTAGATTATCTAAAACAATGCCCTCATCCTCAATTGTCGTTGCTTTCGGTGTCATCGAGCCTGGCGCAATACCGCCAACATCTGCATGGTGACCACGTGAAGCTACAAAGAAAGTGGGTTTGTCACCATCCCCAAACACAGGCGTTACAACAGTAATATCAGGTAAGTGCGTGCCGCCATTATAAGGCGCATTGGTAACATATACGTCCCCACGTTTCATGTTTGGGTGAACACGAATGATGCTTTCAACGGACCGATCCATTGACCCCAGATGCACAGGCGTATGTGGTGCATTGGCGATTAATTTACTCTCGCCATCAAAAATCGCACAAGAGAAATCTAAGCGTTCTTTGATATTGGTTGAGTGGGCCGTTTTTTGTAGACGGATACCCATTTGTTCTGCGATCGACATGAACAGATTATTGAAGACTTCCAACATAACAGGATCTGCTTCTTTGGAGATGGATTTCTTGTCTTGAAGGGCTGCGGCTTTGCTCAAGATAATGTGCCCATATTCATTGACCTTTGCGATCCAGCCTGGCTCAACAATAATAGTACCTATATCTTCAACAATAATTGCTGGTGATTTTACGCATTGGCCCGGAGATAATTCTGAACGTCTATAGGCATTCGCATTTTGCCACTTTCCGGCAGAGAAAAACTTCGATTTACGTAATGGTTCTGGCAAAGCGGACGATTTCGGTTTTTTAGTTTCTGTATCCTTGGATTTCCCGCCAGCTGATTCAACTTCCAGCAACTCGATGAGCAGTTTTGTATTTGGCATATCAAAACCAAATTGCTCTCTATGAAGGTCTTCAAACGCTGTCTTCATTTTTTCAAAACTACCAAGTGGAATTTCAAGCGTCGTGTCTGTACCAGAATATTTAATGTGCGCTGTTGCTGTTGTTGTAATGTCGTCGGTTAAAATGCCTTGATTGATCAGCTCCAATGCAGTTTCTTTGCGAAGCTTGCCTAGTGTCCAATTTAATTGAGCACAAAATTCTGGGTTCAACTCATCTTCAAATGATTTTTGTCGTGAGGCTTTAATATCTGCAAGGCCCATTCCATAGGCGGAAAGAATGCCAGCAAATTGATGAACGATAACAGTGCGCATTCCTAATATATCCGCAACTGCACAAGCATGTTGACCGCCCGCACCACCAAAACATGTCAGAGCATATTTGGTGATGTCATAGCCGCGTTGTACTGAGATTTTTTTCACCGCGTTTGCCATATTC
>JAYMFV010024406.1:0-12923 GCA_036784875.1 Internoretia fryeana | reverse complement strand
TAACGGCTGGCTCACAACTTAACCTTCTAAATCTTTACACCCCACAAGCACCTCGCCGCGCAGCGGCTTTGTCCAACTGCACGAAGAATACTCAACGTAACAGCTTAGTATCAAACATCAGCCCGGTGAACCTGCGACAACTTACACGCAAAAAAAACGGGTAGTCGTCAGACTACCCGTTGATTTTGCTCTAAATATTTTCTGTTACTGCCCCATCGGCGAAAATCAGGAACTAGCGACGACGGCGTAGCATCACCGAAGTAAGTCCGAGGATACCTGCGATCAATGCGTAGCTCCCTGGCTCAGGAATGACTGTGCCGTTAACAGCAATATTGTCTAATTCATGAAGCCGATCATTTATATTCGTGGAGCTGTCTTTAAGATAAATACGAAACTCTACAATCGTCCCATTAGTTAAGCCAGAAAAAGCAATATTACCCGTCAAATCGAGACTGGGAGTAAAAACTTGAGCCGCGCTTGTATTTGCAGTCCCTCCTAAGCTATCGCTAGTGCCGGAATATCCAGATAAGCTGGAATAGACTGCAGATTCAAAATTGAGTGGCACTTTCACCTCATATTGATAGTCAAATGAAGTTAGATTGAGTGTTTCACCAACGCCTAAGTTCGCTACAGTAAACGAAAATTGCTGCCATTGAGAACCGCCATCAGCCGGATCAACCGTGGTTGCACTGATGCCAGGAATTCCACCAGGAGCATTCACTGGATTGTGGTTCGCAGTGACTGTTGAAACACCACCAGTAATCGTATTTTGAGCAGCGGAATTAGTCAGATCCCAATTTGTCATCGCAGAACTGAAGATTGACGCATCACTCGATGCTGCGGAGTCGCCATCGAAGTTAAATTGAGCAAGCACTTCTGCATTAGCAGAAATGCATAAAGAAGCAAAGAGCGCACAGGCTCCGGTAAGTGATCGTGGTGTAATATTCATAGGATGTAGTTATTGATAGAGGTTAGCCCTTAGCTTACAGTACCCTCCCAGTCCTGCATATCCTGTGTTCACAGGATATGCAGGATTCCCTGCCCTTACTTCACCCAAGCGTCGCCCCACATCACCCAATCACCTCCCCAGCCATTGCCCCCTTCGGTGACGACCATCTTAAGGCTTTGGCTGCCGATGATATCCAAATCGATTTCCTTTGGCTCGGACTTTCCGCCCATTCGACCGCTATCAAAAATCTTTGTATCGTCTGCATACACTTCAAACGTGACCGAAGACTGGTGTCCAGGAATCAAAACAGCATGAAACGTATTGTATCTACCGCCGGTAAAATAAAGTAATTCACTATGCGAATGCACTTGCATGCCCTTTTTGTAAGTAGTCTTCACCTGCTTGTGCTCCAGATCGGTTCGACCCACAACGCGATCTGCAGTCATCAACGACAGCAGCCTGTGTCCTGCTTCTTGTTCAGCGGCATCGATTAGGACTGGGCGTTTTACCATATATTCTTCCTCGGAAATCGTTTCCCAATAAATAGAACCACCTGCCTCTAACACGTCAATCGGTTGTCCATTCAAACCAAACGTCAAAGAAGGTCGCGTCAAATGGTTCCAATTGAGCAAGGTGCTGCCCTTCTTCTCTAAGTCGAATGGGTAAACGGCTAACTGATGCGTTGAACTCGCATTCTTTATAACGAATGTGCCTCGATACCCGCCAAAGTCTATCAAGACCTTCCCCGCTTTCACGTTTTTAAGTTCAAAGACCAACTTACTGTATTCTGGAATTGGAACCCGCGGATCGTTGATTCGAAATGAAGTGTAGCGGTCCTTCTGCTCGGTCCATTCCTTTGCCCAATTATCGTCAAATGATTCAACTATATGTGTCGACTCTAAAGGCGCTTTAACAACAGCAGCTTTCAACTCGTCAGAACCAATCATCACTGCACGCGTGCTAACATTAAGTGTCTCCGCGCCATAGCGTTGCTCCCCTCCCTCTAGCTTGTAATGCACATTCGCAAACACCCAAAGTGGCTCGTCCAGTTCAAACAAGTCCAAATCCGCGCTATAGATTCCATTCTTTTCTGTCGGCTCGGCATACTTCCAAAAACGTGTTTTGACAGTCGCATATTCATTATATTTGGCATCGCGCGTATAAAAGAGATCAACCCGCGCAATCGACGACGATGCCTCTGGCTTAACTATAACGACCGGGCGCCCATCAGTCGCATTTAGTTTAACCTCAATTTGCGGTAGCTCGGGGAATTCGAAGCTCCCTTTCAAATGGTCATCAAACCAAAGCAAATTCGCGGCCCATGAACTCGCGTTATGCTTATGGTTCAAATGCTCCGAGCGAGCGAAACGGAAGTCCTTCGACGGCATATGGTCCGTCATCCACTCGAGATCCTCGACAATGCCGTGAAAGTCATTCGTAGGTGCCATCCATAGCACCGGACAGCTTAAGAGCGCTGCATACGGTGCAGCTGTCGCGGTGCGAGTCTTTAATGTATCTTCATCTAACAATGGCGGCGCGCAAGAAGGCGCAGTCGCCTTGACACGTGAGTCTATCGCAGCGGTCTGCGTCGTAATCACCCCGCCCATCGAGTGGCCGTAAACGCCGAGCTTATCGCCATCCACTTCAGGTCGCTGTTCTAGAAACGTCAGCGCACGCCGAGCGGCCAGTGTTCTTAAAAAATAGCCATCATTGCGTCCCGATGGCACAGCATCATATTTCTGATCATTATTTGGCTCGATCCCCCTGGATTCAGCCGTCTGTGCACCAGCTACAGCGCCCCAATCTGTCTGAGCAGCTGCGGGCAATTCCCCCCTTTCAATATAACGTGGATCTCCACGCCAACTGAGCGAGATGGTTGCATAGCCACGCTTTGCATTACTAAGGCAAGGCTGAACACTGCCCAGACCCCCACCACCATGAATCTGCACAAGAGCTGGTAACTCTTTACCGCCTTTAGGATAACCATAGTAAGCGCCCATCCAGGCATCTTGTCCCTTGAACGTACCGATACGGTAGCGAATCGCTTGCATCATAACACCGTTTTCTTCCCATTCTTTGTGCACTTCAACATTCAGGGGCTCTACCGTGGGATCATAACCGGACCATACCGCTTCAATTGTTTGAGGTGACTGACCGTCTTTAAGTGGCGGCAGCGACTCTTGGTTTGCCAAGAGAGGTGTCGCCATAATCGCAGCCATAAGGACCTTCAGATGGATTTTTGCCATATGCTTCATCTTTAATTTAAATATAGTCGTTTATAATCTGGGTGGGAAAACTGAGACCTATCACTTTCTTACGATTTAAGAATATCGAACAAGGAGTAGAGTAACAGGTTAACGACAAGTAAACATCCTGTATCTACAGGAGAAATAAACTACCCTATTCGATACTATGATCCCTGAGTCGGCATCGGTCTCACAACGAATACGGGCACTCAACGACATTTATTCATGCACTCACGGAGTAGATTCTCTAAACCCTAGGTATGCGCGGCAAAGTGCTACTCAGAACTAATATAGAGTGTATCAATGAAGAGACTATCCAAATCGATATTACCCGCAGTGCGGTCAGTATCCAGAACATCAATATAGATAGCTCCAGAAGTCGTCACAGGTAGCGCGAATACTTGCTCCATGTCATTATCAGCCGTTTTTATGATTGTGATCGCCTCAGTCCAATCAGTGCCGTTGCTTGAATAAGAAAAAACGAAATCATCTCCTTCACTATTCGCAGTGCGGTATGCCTCTATATGAAGCGCAACTGCACTGCCACCCAACACATCGAAGGTCCATTCATGTTCCATCAAGGATTGGTTGCCATCTTCTTCTTCAGTCAATATCTCGTAAACATTATCGCTAATATGATCTGCGGTGGGTCCTGTGATAGTGCCAAAGGCAGTGAGCTCACTCGTCGCCAAGTCAGCGACTAATGTCGTGTTACCATTCGCTGGATTGCCAGCAAAATTCGACGTAACAACCACATCAACCGCCTCAATCCGATAAGCATTCTCGATCTCGTCCAGTGCAACTTGATTTTGAACATTTGAACCATTCCTGTAGAGCGCAAAACTACCACCGGGGATCAATCCACGCTCAGACATGTCGGTCCATTCGATCACGATCTGATCTGACTCCACTGTAATCTCAATATCATCATCCAAGGGAACTACACCTATATTACCACTAAAAGGGATAACTAACTTCATACCATACGCATCATGATTCAGGGGTATCTCTTCCAAGTCCACTAGTCGAACCGCTACATGATGGTCAAAGGCGTCCACTCTCAGTCTGGCTCTCTCGTCCTCACCAAATTGGTAAACATTACCGTCCTGGATGAGATTAGAGAGTGCCTCCGTTTGCACAACATCACCGTTGAAGACTTCCAAAGACATACTGAAGGATTTCGCCACATTTAAGAAATCAACCGTGTCGATCCGAAACTCTACAAGTTCGCCCGCAGCATCCAGTTCAAATGACGACCGGGGACTAGCATCCGGCGATGCATGAATGGAGAGTCGATCCATACGAGCATATTCACTGCCATCGAGCGACGCTAAGACTTCAAGGACGTCGCCTTCGTGCAGATAAACGGATCGAATAACACGGTTCGTTTTATTCGACTCGGCAACGCCAGCACTGCCGAGCTGTTTATCTGCTAACCAGGCATCCACTAGACGGTTTTCTACATAGACTTCATAAGCACACTTGCCATCACTTTCATCAAAGTAATCAAGCACCAAGTCATAGCTTCCCTCTGTAACCTCTGGAATGATTTGGCTTACCGAGCCCTGAAGGCCACTTAATCGAGCCAGTTTTCCTCCTGAAGCAAAAACAGAGCTGCTAACCATGGTATTTTCTCTTACCATGAATTCAGCTTCGAAATCAAAAACTTTAGTCACCACAGCAACATCCATACGAGAGTACTCACTACCGTTTTTGAGACTACTCCAAGTGACCGAAGATCCGTTTTGTAGCTGCACACGGTAAGAAGTATGCCGCGTTCGGTTGTTTACACTCAATCCCGCGCTTCCCAGACTCCGGTTCGCCACCCAGGAATCGACCACTGTTCCATCAACAATCAAATCAAACGAGCAAGCTCCGTCAGTTTCATCGAAGTAATAGGTATCGATGGTATAAATCCCCGACTCCCCACCGAAATCAAGTGTAGCAGAGCCACTGCCACCTGAAATCTGAATATATTTACCGCCTTCAGCCAAGCTATTCGACTTCACACTAAATGACTGTAATTGCAGATCTTCCGATTGAAAGCGAACCGTTTGCGATGGATTCACTTCTAACAAATCAAGGCGGCAATACTCACCACCACTTTTCACTGCTGATATTTGAATTTCGCCGCCAGTAGCGATGTATACATTATTAATCGTATGAAATGTTAACGATTCGGCAGACACTCCCGAAGTACCTTCAGGATTGTCCGACAACCAAGTCTCCACAACTACGCCATCAACCAAGAGAGTGTAAGTAGAATCGCCATCGGTCTCATCGAAATAATGCACCTTGATATCTTTGAAGCCGGAAGCTTCATAATTTAAGACCGAAGCCGTTGCAGGATTGGCACTCAATTGAATGTATTGTCCGTTGGAAGCGTGGACTGAATTCTTAATAGAATATCCAGCGAGCGTCATATCCTCCGCTTCGATTTCTAAGGCATGTGCACTGGAAAGCATCCCGATAAAAAAAAGAGCACTCGCGCTTAAGCCTTTAACAACGGATGGGGTAAGTTTAAAATAATTCATATCTTTATGTAATTTATTTAGGATGCGTTAATTATAGGTTATCGTTCGTTTTGAGCGTGTAGACATCGCCCTGAACAATAAACTGCGTTTCAATGGCCACTAGCACACCATTCCCGTCATTCAGCTGCACGTTTACTGTGCCATTGGCTGCATTAAAATTACTGGCCGACGCTGGTAACGTTCGCAGTAAGTTCCAATTCATATCATACACTCGTGCAGTCGACCCACCGTCATATTCGAGATATTCCGTATAGGCGACTGTTCCCGTCATTTGCAAAGATCCAGCCCCTGAGTTTATAGAAATCGATGGGTTAACCAGCACATTTGTATCGTCAGCGACACGGATTAAAAAATCTATATTCTGTGCGGCCTTGGGGTTCGTCAGACTAAGTGAATCACCCGCTTGGATCACCTGCTTACGGGCTTGAGCGCCATGCTCCTGTTTAACCTTCCACAGCGGATCTTCGCCCGATGTTCGGCCCATCACATGGTGTGGCGTAAATACATATTGATCTAAATTATTTTTCTCCAAAACAAAAACATCTTCACCTTGGTAGCGGTTCCCCCCGCTGATACGACTCATTCGAGCTTTAACGTAGTCACGATCTTCTTCAGCCAGAAGTGGCAATATTTCCTGCCAATAAGAAAACAGCTCTAAAACGGAATCAACTAAGCCGCTGGTATCAAGTGCTTCAGAAGTAATTCCGTCTGCATTTTTCTCGGCACGCATTGTGACTCTTGTTGCATTAAGGTTCAATGGCTCTTGGGCGGCAAAATGAGTCTCCAACCAACTAATCGCCAGTAAACCTGCGGGACTCGTCTGAATACGAAGCGGCACCGAAACTCCGTGATATCCGCGTGCTTTTACTTGGCTAAATGCCCCTTCACGATTCGCATGCACCCGACGCCCAACCGCACTCGAAGTAACCGGACGGTCGATGTAACTATAAACACGATCCAACACATTACGCGCGTACCATGGCTCGATCTCGTGAATCTCAAGACCATCAAAATGCATATGATCCAATCCAACATAATTAATTAAATCGGCGTAGCGTTTAGCCATTTCATCCAACAGACTATTGGCATCATCCAGATCATCCGCAGGAATATAGTTCCTATCATAGGGCATATATAACCCTGAACAATCTATGACAGAGGCATGGCTCGTAGGACTCGTTCCACCGATGCCACGTGTGCAATCCTCTAGAATCCAGACATCCTGTTCCGTCCGTGTAAATCGACCGATTTTGATAATTTCTTCACCAATCCGCATATACTCTTTTTTATACTGAGTCGGAACAACGAGATCACTATCGGGGCGAAACTTGATAAGCTCATCCGTCTCCGTAATCGATTTTTCAAGTACACCATTCCCCCAACTATAGAATCTGCGGTCAACACCTCCGATGATGTAATTTGGATCATTGAGGCCAATTCCCAAGCTGACGTTGTGTGCAGCCAAACCTACGCCATGAGTGCGAAGATAATCAATATACGCCTTCAAATCGTCTTTCCCATTGGGAAAGACGTTTAGATTTACATGGTCAATCGGATTATAATCAGGCCAATACTCACCGCGCCAAGTCGCACAATGGAGATAAACTCGAGTAAAATTCGATGGGAGCAGCTCATTCGTAAGCTCATAAAGTTCCACCTCAGAACTTGCTTCAATGTTAATTGTGGATAATTCGTTCAGCCTGACAGCGTAGTCAGCGACCCACGCCATCACATCTGCCTCCGTCCAGCTCGTTTGGCCCGCAGGACGTGGCACATCTTCCGTTGTCCATATTTCAGCGAGCGTCTGATCCCTCTCGGCTCCGGTCTCAACACCATCATGAATAACCACTGAGCCACGCATCCCCTTGTAATTTATTTCTCTGAGGTTCTTCCAAAAAATCTGAACAGTGTTACTTGAATCAGTGAATTTGACCGACGCAATAGCGTCCAGATCTTCAAGCGTAACGTTTCGACTCGTGCCTGTAACGAACTTAAGTCCCTGATGACGACCGTCTCCATCCAGCCCCTGCACATCCGTTAGGTGCAAGGACAAGTGCCTATCATAAATATCGATCCGGAATGTAAACGTTGCCGTGCCCCCGGGATCAGAGACCGTCAACTGATTACCACTCTGCTGAACCGTCAAAAGTGTTTCAACAATGTCTCGACCGTCGTATGTCTTGAGTGTGAATGTTGCGGGATCATCGAGAAAATCGACATCATTGATCACAAACGAATTCAGGTTGCCACCAGAATCGAAAGTAAGCGAAGAGGCTCCGTACACGCTCCCAAGAGACAGGAACGGAAAGCAAGAAACCAGGGCACACTGAATCAGTCTACGACAATACATAAGATATGAGGATGGGGTTAACTTAGGGTAAGCGAATTTTGTATATCAATACATTCGCCAGTAGGGATGTAGTATAGCTCACACTCGAGAGACCGTCTATCAGGCAAACACAGGATACATTTAGGTTTCGCTTAAGTTTCCGCACACACCGGGTAACTATTGGTTCAGTACGAATTGCTGAGTCACCCACCAAACTTTGAGCTGACAAAAAATTACCATCCAACGTTTTTTTGTAATACTCCAGCCTTTAACTGGCCTGCCGATGAGCACGTCCAACTGGCCATCCCAGTAATAATATTGACTAAACCACGTAATAAACGACGCAAGAACTACCTACTTACGGTTCAGTGAAAAATGGATAATTCTATAACATGCACAAGCTGCAATATTTAACTTGCCTTATTCTGTTAATACTACCAGATAAAGAATGTTAACACTACCACCCCTGACTACTAATCCAACAATTGGATTTTCGTAAACCCTAAAACCTACCCAAAAACATGCTGAAACGATTACTATCGTCTGCGTTAGCTTACGCTATTCGCTCATCCAGGTTGCACCGCAGCCTTTTTATAGCTGCCTCCACGACGCTTATAACGCATAGCGTCCAAGCCGATATCACAGTGAACGCTGCCGATGTAGACATCACAAAGCTTCAAATAAAAGCAGGCCAATTCCTAGCCCAAGCCACAATGGGCCATCTCCCTTATCAGATGAATCAACTTGCGGATCGCATGTTAGAGATCGGCGAAGAAGCCGCACTCAATGAGTGGATCGATAATGAATTCAGCAAGCCGCATCAATCCATACTCGCTCTCGCGGATAGCACGATTGCGGGTGATGGCTTTGACGGCGAAGAATCAACAAGCACTAATCCAAACCTTCAGGGGAGCATCACCAGCTATCAGCAAAGCACATGGTGGGATCGTGCGATACGAGGTAATGACCAGCTGCGCCAGCGCGTTGCCTGGGGACTGATCCAAATCTTCGTTACTTCTGGGAATGTCGACCAAGGTCGATTAGCTGCCCGCTGGAGACAACCCCTCTCCTATTACGACGTCCTACTAAGCAATGCTTTCGGCAACTATTTGGATTTGTTGAAAGAAGTCACTTATCACCCATTTATGGGCATCTATT
This sequence comes from Internoretia fryeana, assembly GCA_036784875.1. Taxonomy (NCBI): domain Eukaryota; class Phaeophyceae; order Ectocarpales; family Acinetosporaceae; genus Internoretia; species Internoretia fryeana. The sequence goes on along the minus strand of JAYMFV010024406.1, from coordinate 3,707 downwards.
TAAGTCACCTTAAGAATGCAAAAGGCGACGAACCGGCAGGTATTTTTGCTGATGAGAATTATGCTAGAGAAGTGCTTCAACTTTTCTCTATGGGCATCTATAAGCTGAATCAAAATGGCGACTATGTTACCGACAGCAATGGATTCCCAATTGAGAACTATACAAATGACCACGTCAGGGAATTTGCCAAGGTGTTCACTGGACTCACTTACGCCTCAGCGACTGGTGATGTGCCAACGAGCTATTACAACGCAGCGCGTAACTATAACTACTCAATGGTCATGGACGACAATTACCATGACATGACTGAAAAACGATTATTTGGCACTCGTATCATCTCAGCTGGAACCGGCGGAGATCATGATATCTCTCAAGCCCTAACACATATCTCGAATCAATCCAGCGTCTCTCCATACATGTGCCGACAGTTGATCCAACGCCTTACCTCCTCAAACCCTTCATCGGCATATATTGGACGTGTTACTGCAGCTTGGAGAACTGGTGGCACTACTAAAGGCGATTTTCAAGCCGTGATTCGTGCGATTCTAATGGACCCCGAAGCCAGAGATTCACTGGATTTCACGGAAACGACTCTGAGTAACGGCAAGGTTCTCATTGAAGTGGACCCCAAAGATGACCTGCACGGTAGGACACGCGAGCCAGTCTTAATGCTCACACACTTCCTGAAACGCTACTTAATGCAAAGCAGCGAACCAAATGGCACACTAAAGCCAGCATCTTTATCAGGAACTACTCAACAAAGAGTGTTACGTGCTCCCAGTGTCTTCAACTACTACAGTGCCGAATATCAACCTGGAAATGGCCCCTTGGCAGATGTTATTAATACGACGGGCGAACAACTCGTGCTGCCAGAATCCGAGCTATTGCCAACCAGCTGTATCCCCATGTTTGAAGGTTTGTTAAATTATATTCGAGCAGGTGAAATCAATCAAAACGTCACGGCAAGCAGCGTCCCAGCAGTACTCAATCGATTGGTAACCGATAAGAGCATCGAACGCCCCACTAGCTGGATAATTGAAAACATGAATAGATACATGTGCTATGGAACGATGCCTGATTCACTGAAAAGTGAAATCGGAGCGATCATGGATAACGATTCAATTGGAAACTATAATGAACGTTTCGCGCGCAGCTTAGCGATTCTCATGAGTTCAGCTGACTACGCCATAGTTTACTAAGAGTAAACTCAGCACAAAACATACAAAAAACCTTTATAAATGAAAATTTCAAAATCTAAGAAAACAGCCTTATCACGTCGTCAATTCCTAGGAAGCTGCGGTAAGATGACTACAATATCGGTTCTCTCAACATTCTTACAGTTGAAGATGACGAACTCACTGCTCGCGGCAATCCCCTCCGGATCACTCACCGATTATAAAGCGCTCGTCTGCGTCTTCCTACATGGCGGCAACGACTCCTTCAACATGCTGACTCCGTGGAAACACAATGAGCATCAAAACTACCTAGCCACGCGTGCACACCTTGCTCTCGACAAGCCAGACCTCTTACCTATCTACAATCCTCTCGGAGTTGAACCCAAATACTACGGCGTCCACAATAGCATGCCAGAAGTTCAAACACTGTATAACCAAGGTCGACTGGCTTTCATCGCCAACGTAGGCACCCTAGTGCGCCCGACGACACTATCCGATTACCAAAATGGAGTCGATCTTCCTCGCGCACTCTTCTCACACTTAGAGCAACAGCAATCCTGGCAATCCTCGATACCCGAGCAAGTCAGTCAGAGTGGATGGGTTGGTCGTATGGCTGAAATCATTAATAATTCAGGTGCCAATACAGGTTCAGTCAGTATGAATATAAGCACTGCTGGTTCGAACCTACTACAAGCAGGTGTCGGCGTAAACCCACTCGCGATTTCGAGTAACGGTGCAAACACGCTGGGTACCTATGCCGCTGCACCGAATGTGAAAGCAGCCGTAGATAAGTCTCTATTGCACAACTATAAGAGTGTCCTAAAAAACCACTACAACCACGTCCGAAAGGAAACGATCGAGCAAAACCAACTCTTTGCTGATGCGACTCAAGGAACCTCACTCACTACCGTCTTTCCAAATACTAGTATCGGCAAACAACTCAAACAAGCTGCACTTGCGATTGCATCACGTAACACGCTTGGAGCAAAACGTCAGACCTTTTTTGTCTCAATGGGAGGTTATGACCACCATGACAACCTACTAATCAATCAAGCAGCTATGCTGCCACAACTTAGCGAAGCGCTCAATGCCTTTGATAACGCGATGGTTGAACTCGGCGTCCACGATAAAGTGACTAGCTACACTGCATCTGATTTTGGACGCTCCTTAACTGGTAATGGCAATGGCACTGACCACGGTTGGGGCGGCAATCAAATGGTCATGGGCGGTGCAGTGGCAGCAAAGGGCATCTATGGCGAGTATCCAACTGATCTCAGTCTTGGCACTGCAACTGACACTGGTAGAGGCCGTCAGCTTCCGACTACATCCGTCGATCAGCTTCACGGAGAGCTCGCGAATTGGTATGGTATCCCCAACGACAATAACATGGTCGAGATCTTACCGAATATCCGGAATTTTTGGTCAGCCAACACAGCACCGCAATTAGGTTTCCTAAGCTAAAAGAGACAATCACAGCTCAGCCCTCTCCCGTGCAAAACATGCGAGAGGGCTTTTTGCTGTAAATAAGCCTTAAAAAGTAGAGATCACATTGATGAAAAAAACGGCATTCTTAATCGGCACCCTCGGAATCGCACTCGCGCTCTATCTAAAAACGAATACCCAAGATATCGGCACCCAAGGAACAGCATCATCTGATAGTGCACCGAATGTCATCTCGATAAACTCGATACTACCGAATGATCCAAGCAGCTTTGAGGATCAACTTGTGGCCCAGCAGGAACCAGTCATAGCCATCAACAGCCCAATAGATTCATTTGACCAGAAAAATGCATATTTACGCAACGATCCGAATGAACTTTCCCCCGATGCTGAAATACTCGCCACATTAGGACTTCCTGAGAGCACCTATATTGAAAGTCTGCATTCACTATTGGATGAGTACGCCATCATCGTCAAAGACGGTGGATATCCCACTGGTCTGAATATAGAAATCACCAACGCGCTACTCGGTAAAAACAAACAACAGGTCGCCTTGTTACCGAAATCTCATCTGCGCATCAACGAGTCCGGCGAAATAATTGATCAATGGGGCACTCCATACTACTTCCACTTGGAGTCACTCTACGATCTAACCATTCATTCAGCAGGTTTTGATCGGAAAATGTATACTCAAGACGATATACTATCTGAAAAATAATAGCCATCCTCAGTCAGACATTATCTAATCAATTCTCATACTTAGCTCGTCGATTTACTTATCATCGATCCAACTAAACCAATTGCCGATTTATTCGAGCCCACTTCAGTTTTCGGCTCTCAGGATAGAATGTGTTTAAATACTAATTCTAATTCTGAATTCGGATCCGATAGAACCCTGTATTCGCTGAAGGAGTATCAGTGGGGATATCAATAAATGCATCGTTACCTACAGTAAAAGGGATGTCTGCCAAATAAACCTTCCAGATTCTCGGAGTACTCAATCGCATATGTTCTACGGTGGTGCAACAAATTGTCTGTAAATTGAGTCGAGCCTAGGCGAGACGTCGGCTCCTGCCCTACGGGGGATGGAGC